>CAEFZY010058127.1:0-12968 GCA_903066815.1 Brachyrhaphis roseni
TATATATATATATAAAAATACTGTATGTGCACATGTTAAACTAATATTTGACAAAAGCAGTTTTGGATTCAATTGTAGAAATCAGGTGTTTTTTGTTTTTTTTTTACTTGACCTGCCACCATTTACTCTGACTAACCTCAACTCACTAAAATAATAACAGGATTTTCCTTATTAATTTCTGTCTATTACAGCAGTTTGGAGAATGTTAGAAGTTATGTAATTGATCTAACTGTCAGAAGTATTAACAATTCCTCAGAATTATTCACATACCATGGACAGCTCACCACTCAGCTCCGCCAGACTAGTGGCAGCAGCAATTAGCAAACACCTGGTATCTGCTGAGCTTATCATACAAGCTACTTCTCAGTGCAGCGTTTCGGTTATAAATAGGATGATGGAAAGGCATAGTTGTGATGTTGTACTGAACCCTGATTGGCCGAAAGAGTAGGAGCTTCTTAAAGATACAGACACCAATTTCAAGATGTAACGTTGCAAATAAAAAAAAAAAATGTTTTTTTTTTTTAATATATATATGGTATTTTCATAGCAACTCAAGGTAACATAGTTACTTTATTGTGCATCATGTGCTTGGAAAATACATAAAATCCCTTTAATATTTACCCTTTTCCCCAATTTGCTTGTTCAAGGAATTTTAAAAAAAATGCAAGGAAATGTTGACAATGCTGTTAGTCATTCAGTGAGATGCTTTAACAAATTAGATTAAAAGTCTTATTACCAGCTGCCACAGTGCATGTTGGGAACACTGCAGCATGCTGACTACTTATTTTGACCAAGTCCACATGCCACTGAATGTAATGGACTGTGACCAGGTTGTTCATAAAGCCATGGTTCTGAAAAAAATATTCTGTCTTTCTAGGTTCAGTACCATTTCCGTTCTCGCAGTGTGTTGCTGCAGCGCAGTCTGAGTGGGGCTGGATACAACAACACCTTCCCCTACAGCTGGGGAGGATCGTCTGACATCGATCTGATGGCTGATGAGACGGGACTATGGGCTGTCTACACCTCCATCCCAAATGCAGGAAACATAATGGTAGTTTTCAAAATATTCTAAAATCTGCAGTTCTCTACATCTACCTAAAGCCATTCCAAGCACATAAGTGAAAAGAGACAATATTAGACAAGAAGCAGCAAATTAGAAGTTTTACTTTGGAGATAACGGGGATTAGTTTGTGTCTGCATGTGCGACAAAACCTTGGAAGTGATGGATGGGCTTCAATACAACGCTGACAGCTTGACAGGAAGAAAAATGTCCTAGAGTCCACAAAATAATAAAAGAACACAATTCTCACAACAAAGGATAGTCAAAATACCTAACATGTTTACAATTTAAAGTTTGAAAAAGCAGAATTAAATAAAGTTTTACTTCAAGATTAGTACTTTTCTTTAACACATGATGCAAAGCTCTGGAGGTGCAAGGAGACCTCAGTGTGCGATATCTTGGTAATAAAACTCCACAATATTTCTTCAGAAAATAAAGTCTTTCTTGTAAAACAATATCCAGTCACTATTTTCATCTAAGCTGTTATTATGTGTCCCAGGTGTCAAGGTGAGTGCTTTAACTTTGAGACTCCATAGCTAAGCTCAGGACTCATATTTTGAAGGGAAACAGGAAGAACATTTTAATTCAGTTTTGATTGTTGAAAAAACAGTAAACATCAAATTCAATAGGGGGATATTCATAGTTTGACTGGATCTGGACTCCCTTCCTGGACATTCTAACTAGATTTGACCTGAGGGACTGATCCGTATTAATCTTTTCTGTCTCGTTTCAATTCTTGTGATAATTTTGTTTCTATTACTACTTTTTCCTCTTATTTTTGGCTTTCAAAAATATGTCATGTACTGCTAAATTTTATTTTTACAGTTTGTGTTGCTGCATAGAGAGAGTGGGTGGGTTTTATTTTTGTAGCTTGTTTTTCAATCAAAAATAGAATATACTGCTGTACACCAAATGTAATTTTTGATTGGTTGTACATTCTCAGTAAATATAGCTATAAAAACTACTTTAATTCCACATTCTCATTCTTAGTTTTGTGCTTTTTATTGAGGACAATCATGGATGCTGGTGAAAGTCTTCTCTATAAACTTAGATGTTTCTAAAAGGGTAAATATTACCATAGCAACTAAGCACTTCCATCTGCTTTGATGGTTTGTCTTACACAGTTGAGCTTGTATGACTAAGTCTTTCCATTTCTGTCTTCAGGTTAGTCGCCTGGACCCTCGTTCCCTGGAAATCCTCCAAAGCTGGGACACAGGGTTCCCGAAGCGCAGTGCTGGGGAGGCCTTCATGATTTGTGGCACCCTGTACGTCACCAACTCTCACCTGGCTGGCGCGAAAGTCCACTTTGCCTACAACACCAACACCTCATCATACGAGTATACTGATATCCCCTTTCATAACCAATACTCTCACATCAGCATGATGGACTACAACCCCAGAGAAAGGGCACTGTACACCTGGAACAATGGTCACCAGGTGCTCTACAATGTTACCTTGTTCCATGTCATCCAGAGCGATGGCTAATATTACTCAATAGAAGATGATAAAAATGTATTTGATACTGCAAGTTCAAACATGCACAGACACAGACTTTGGTCATTCACATTGTGTTTAAATCTGAATGACATACAGACACCAATATATTATGGGATACTTACCTGAAGGTCACAGATGAGTTTTCATCACAGCACTAATGCTGGAAAGAGATTTGGCAGTTTTTAGCTCATTCTTATTTCATTCTATTTTATTCCATTTATACTGTATATCAGGAGGGAATAAGATGGAGTGGAGGGTGGGTAGGGGGTGGGGGAATGAAAAACATAAATACAGGCAGAAAAAATGATTTTACATCACTTTAGCATCAAGTTTTGGCAATGAGCTTGTTGGAGATATTCGGGGCTTGTAACGTAATTTGTGGACATGTTTAGTCAGCATGGTTGTTCAATCAATAAACTTTAATGTTAAATCTTGCTATCATTTCTTTGGAGTTATGATTCAACACTGTGCGTTTGTGTTGACATAACTTAGATGTTTAGAACTTTCTTGGAGCCACAAAGAAAAAGTAAGCTATGTGTAATAAAAGCAGCTGTTTTAGCCAAACAGACAGAATAAGCACATAAGACTTTTTGGAGAACTGAAAGCCTAAAAAACACTGGATTTATTAATTGTAGACAGTCTATTTAGTTATTCACAAGGTTTATAATGTGCTCAAATTACATCTGGCCTGTTTTCCATCCCTTTAAAAAAAAGTGCTCCGAAATAAGAAAAGTGTCATAATTAAGTTTAAAGGTTTCATTATGAAAACTACATTTAAGCAGTTATTAATTAGAGAGATTTCTAGGATTCCAAAACCACAAGTGTTGTACTAGCAGATTATTCTGCTTAATAAAAAGTTTTGTTGCAGAAATATGATTTATTTAATTATGTTATTGCAGAAGTCTTTTTTGCAGTGTGTGTGCCTGTCAGTTTTTTATCTAATGCTGCAGTTCTGCCTCTGTAGTGGTTTGAATTGTTCTAAAATCACATTGTCACTCACCAATTGTTTTATTATTCTTAAAGATTTTCTGTTTGGTAAAGGATGACATGAGATTTAAAATTTATAAAAAAAAAAAGTAGAAGATAGCTCTGTAGGTTTTCTTATGTTTATTGATATTTTGAGTGTAAATAGAGCCTTTACTATTTCTACATGATTTTGAAAAGAAATTCTGGAAAAATAACAAAATCTGTGGTCAAGCAACGAATGACATCAGAGTTGTATAGTGTTTTTCAGGACCTTCAAAAATGCTCTACAGTGCTCTACAATCAGTCATTCCCGTTCAGACACACATTCACACTCTGATTATGGCAAGATGCTGGATTGTAGGAACAGCTTCAGTCTGACAGAAACAGGGCTGTTGTATTGAGCCATTGAAATCCTATTACCAAAATTAAAGCAGTAATGTTTCATCAATTAATCTATATATTCAAATCAGTTGATCTTTTGTTTTGAAATGCTCCATTTTTTTCTATAACATCACCAGAAACCTTGATGTAATACTTGTCTAAAAGTATGTTAAGGGAATTTTCATTTTATCTGTCAGAGTATAATTTTATTTGCTTGTCTGGCTCTAAAGTTTGAGATATCAAATTCTTCAGTAGAATCTTAGTTTTCTAATTTCATATTTGCTTTGCTTGCAAAATAACCAGAAGTTCATTTTTGTGCCACGTGTTTCTTCAATTTTTATCTTGAACAAGTCTTTTTCTTTTTCTAAATTTTGAGCATAATTTTCCTTTCATATTCTTAAAATAGACATTGTTTTCTTATAAGCCTACTAATTTTATCTTTTTTTCACCAGTTTTATTTTTGAATATTTAAAATTTTTTTGTGTCCACCATGGATCATAAAATCTAGACCCCTAGAGGAGTCTGCTTTGAAAGCCATCGGTCTGCCAGGATCTGTCCAGACTGGAAAGTGTCATTTTGGTTATTGTCACGTCAGTGAGGTTCATAGGTCAGTCAGTCAGAACCAGTGGTCTTTGGTATGCACATAATATTTCATAGATCTATGATTAGTTATTCATACCACACAGATACAAAATAGCATCTCCTGTATGAAGCAATTCTCCTGTTGGAAAAACACTCATCATTGTATTATTCAGTTGTTTCACATTTTCAGTCTGATCTTAGTTCTAACAGAGAGTGCAGTTGCAAATAGACAAGCATTTTTGTTTTGTTTTCTCATGTGGACTGACATTCAATGTTACATTTGGGGATCATCTCAGATTAAATAAAACTAGTTAGAAACTCAATTCAGATTAATTTTTGTCTTCAGACTTTTAGCCAATCAATTATTATTTGCTTCATGGAGCACTGAGGACTGGAAAGGTTGCAATCCCTGTTTTTAAAGAAACCTTAGGATTGAACTGATTTTAGTTTTCATGATTATACAGAATATATAGTGATAGCCTACAGTTGATCAAGTCACTGAACCAGCACAGAGGCCTCTACTGCTTTTCCTATTTGCTCTGAGAGAGCGAATGCTGCTCAATCATTTTATCTAGATGTAAGTTGATTATCTTTTTCTCTTTTTTCCACCATTACTAAGCAGCGCTCTGGTTGCTAGCAGAGTAACGATTATCAGATTCATTCACGCTCACACCTGGTTTCACAAGGCCGCCCTTGTGAACTCCTTCTCACATTCACAACACACTGTTCTGGCTGGCCTTGGCAAAAGCTTCAGACCCAGTTAACAGGCTTCAGCCTGCTAAGACACCAGAACCACATTCATTCCGTCAAGACCTGATCAATCCACCACCCGTCCAATCAGGTCTCAATCCCTTTCATACAATATGGCACAAAAAAAAGGCAAAAACTTAATCACCAGTGCACAATACTTTTGATTATTTTCTGATAGACCCATACACACTACTGTACATTTCTCCAGGATATGACCCGTTTCTCAAATTGAGGGAAGGAGGTAATATTTTGGGAACTGATCAGTTCTGTCCAAAGTTTCAACCAACCTCAGAGTGAAAACCCAATAATGTCATAGTGAGGTGGTTGATGTTGGCCCCAATTATGAAGATGGAGGTGGCAAATGAATTGAATGCTGAAACAATAGACATTGGCTGAGTGACTGCAGTTGCATATATATTTGCAACATTAGGGTTGCTAATGTTGTTAGGGCAACATTAGGGCAACATTAGGGCCCTAATTAAGTTGTTGCCTAATTAGGGCAACAACTTCATATAGAATACTTACACTGTCTTGTAAGTATTCTATATGAAGTATACAAAACACTGTAAAATGTTGTTTGTTGTTCTGTAATGTTAGAAATGCCATAAATAATGCCAACTAGTGCATTAGCAAAATATGCTGTTTAAAAAGTTTAAACAATATCAACACGACAAACACATATTGACATAAAAGTTTCTTTACCAACAGAGGGAGTAAGAAGTCTCTGTAGAAAAGAACGAGGGCCATGCTGCATTAAAGAGGACAGTTTCTCATGTTGGATATGATTTGCTGAAAAACTTAGCCAGAGCTTTGCCCTAACTATGTGTAACATTTTGGATGAGGAGAGTAAGTGTGTGCTGGATCAATAGAGAAATATGGAGGATAATAAAGGATCTCAGCTACAAATGGATCGCTTTGTGGGCCTTCAGTTTCCATGGTGACTGTGATTATATTGTGTCTAAGTGCTGTGAGTGCAGGACATTTCCTATAAAACAGGTAGGAAACATACTCCATTCATTAGATTTTTCTTTTAATTTTCTGCAGGATGATTAAAAAGACAGTCTTTTAAGATCCTTGAAAACAATACTGTCTGTCCACTGTCCTAAAAACATTTCATATATAACGCTGTCGCTGCTCCTCAGCCTGCATCATAACTTTGTTCTTTGATCTGTTTCCCAACCTCCAGAATAGCCGTAACAATATTCTGCAACATTTCACTTCCTTTTCAGCAACATCTTGCTTATTGTAGCCACTGCAGTCAGTAGCTGACATTTACAAGCAGAACAGCTACATAATGATCAGAACAGGAATTTTTTTGGAATTCAACCTAAATGTTCTCTTATCCATCAAAATACAAGGCAAGGCTGTGAGGACCAACCACTGCAGTAGCAGTGATACATTTGGCAAAGAAAAAATTATCCATAAACCATAAACTACAAATCCATCCAAGTATAATCTGACTGCTTTGATGTTTGCTGATTTTCCTTTGTGTTTTTTAGGCTAAACAATTTATCCCCATGCAAAACATAACCAGTTTTGTGGGAATATCTATTTTTCTTTTCTTCAATATCAAAAAGCTGCATCAAAAGATGAATACATAATACACAGATTTCTCATGTTATTATTTTGCAAATGCAATCTTGCTGACATTTTAAGTAAAAAAATGTATGCACCACTTTAGGTGAGCAGTATTTTCATCATGGGCGTAGGTTTGGGTATGGACGGTCGTGACATGTCACGACCAATATTCAAGGGATATAAAATAATCCCGACCAATTTTTGCCATATTAATTAAAAAAAAAAAAACGTATTTTTTTAACAAAAACAAAATAAATAAACGAAAATCTACATTGATTAGTTTAATATTTCAATATACTACGCAGTGGTAGCATTCATTTTAAAATTCGCTGTTATGACCTATGACGACCCATGCCACTATTGGCTCAAAGAACGTGAATCTACGTTCTTTGATTAGCTGCAACATGCGGCGGCCAGCTGGCCACAGGCGGAACGGAAGCTTGGTCCATGGTGCTGAAAGTGAACGCATCTCCTTCTGAGTTTGACATTATGAGTCTCCGAGACCATCAGTAAGGTACCACCAAAACTTACCTACGCCCTTGTTACATAACAAGTTATATAAAACTGACGGACATTTATTGACTTACATTCTTATTTTCTCCGAGGCTTTTGTGGCCCGTATTTTTTGAAAGTAGGCTGACAGGAAAGTGGGCAAGGAGAGAGGGGAAGACATGCAACAAATGTCGCTGAGACCGGGAGTCGAACCCGCGACGGCCGGGTCAAGTACTAAGGCCTCCACACGTGGGTCATGCTAAACCCCTACACCACCACAGCACACCCTGATTAACTTACATTTACGAATTTACATGTCAGTAACCATACATAACTCCTTGTGTTTCCATAGCAACTAAAGAAACAAGAACCTGACACAGGTTGTTTGATATCATCATAATTGTGATGTCATAAATGTTCACAGAGATACAAGAATACAAGAATTCTCAGTTTGCTTCTGAACTTGGTTGGAGGTAGATCGATTCCAGAGAGACGACTTCAAACTGACTTTACAAACCATTTTAGAGGATTTTTGTTATTGGTTGGAACCTTGGATTTCTTGTTACGAAGGGAGTTGAAAAGTTGTTAGGATATAGCATAAGAGGGAATGAAGGTTTAGTAGAGAGCTGTGAGGACGAGAGATCAAAATACTTTGCTTTTGACATTGAACCCTGAAGACCAAAAGGACATGGAAGATTCCTCTAAGGATGAGAAAGTTACCGTCAAAACCACAAGTACGGAATTGACAGTAAAGACATCAGAAGACTTTGTTGCTTTTGAAAGTGTCGATGTTCCTCATGATCAAATGGACCTGGATGTGTTTGCTTACTCACAGGTTGAGCGAGTTACCTTTACAACCACAGCTTGTAAAGCTGTGGTTTACAAGCTGTGGTTGTAAACCACAGCTTGGTTGTGTAAACCAAGTTGTTTACAGTTGTTTACAGTTTACAACTGTAAACAACTGTTGCCACATACATCTTGTATGTGGCATACATACAAGATGTATGCCACATACATTGGCATAGATATTTGTAATATCATAGATATTACAAATATCTATGCCAACATAGATATTGGCATAGATATTTGTAATATCATAGATATTACAAATATCTATGCCAACATAGATATTACAAAAAAGTGTCTTTACCAGTCTTCCCAAAAACATAACGTACCTGGATGTGAATTCAAACTGTAACAGCGAGGAAATTGGGACAAATTTTGAAGAAATTCTCTTCAGTTGACAAAAACTCATAACATAAAATTCAAAGTGACACAGATGATTTTGACAGCATGGATGTGAATCTTGAGCCAACTATGTAATTTGCAATTTTTCCAACTCATTCTTCAACTGTTGGATGAATGCCACAAGACATAGCATTATGAGCTTGAGTATTACCTGAAGGTTCATGGCTCAGTATCTGGACTTTTTACAGAGACGCCATTGTTTACAAAGTTTTTTTTTTTTTACATCAATGCAACATTCAGGAAGATATTTTCCCCCAGATGAAGTCTTTACAGTTTAGAATGAAATAATTGAAACTGTGAAGTTGAAGGATGTACATCAGGACAAGCCAGGAGTCTTTCTGATTTATATGTCACACCATCTAACCCAATATGTCATTAACACAGATTGAGAGCTGTACACAGCTGACTATTGTGAACAATGTCAAAAGTCTTCATGTATTATTTGTAACCTTGGTCCTGTCATTCCCCTACCAAAGGAACAACAAGCGGACACTACAACTACTCTTCTAAATTTTTATATGTGTGGAATTGCAGAATGTTGACTCCTGCAACTCCAACATAAAGACAGAATGCTTTTTCAAAGACACTGATGTGATGACCTTGATACTCCTATGGTCAAACAGTCCAGATGATTTAAGATATCCTGTGATTCCTGACCCAGTCCTTGAAATTCCTGTAGAAATTGGAACTCAGTAGTACCATCTGTCCTCGGTTATTTGCTGGCAACAAGCAGCAACTTTTGACACTTTCAACCTTTAAACATATCTGATGTTTAAGGCTGAAGATGACCGGGTATCCCTTTCAAATATGGACTGTGAAGCTGACATTTGCTATAATGGGTGCATCTACATCTATGAAAAGACCACAGAAGCACAGTCAGCGATGCAATAAACGTATTGCATCGCTGACTGTGCTGTTTACATTATATCCTATTGGGCTTTGTTGGGCTCAAAGCGACCACTGACCAACTACAAAGATAGTGCTTTAGACACATTTTGGAGGAAGTGGGTGGAACATGGCCCACACAGTCAGCTACGTTCCCCGCCTCCATTGTTGAGGTGATTTATCGGAGTTGTGGTCACAAGGTTGTCAGTTCCTGTTTTGGGGGGGCAACCCTAGAATCAGCTCGTGGGCACCAGAGGGATACTGTCAAGCTGAAGATAGAGACCTATCAGGACTTTTTAGTCTGTGGGACCACAGAAGCAGCTGATGGTTACTGGCAGTCCAAGCGGCATGCAGCTCGGGTGGTTATTGAGGTAAAACCAGGGTGTGGGAGAAGTCCACAGAGGCCATGGAGAATGACTTGGGCAGAGTACTTCGAAAACCTCCTCAATCCCACCATCACATCATCCACTGAGGAAGTGGAGCCTGAGGACTTTGGATCAGGCTCTGCTGAGTTGACTTTGGTGAGAGGTGCAGAGAAGGAGTGGGCATATTTTTGGCCTCCCATCTTGGTGCCTGTATTTTTGGGTTAACCCCAGTGAAGAGGGTAGCTTCCCTTCACCTACTTGTGGGGGTATGGTTTCTGACTGTTGTTTGTACTTATGTGAAAAACAGCAGTTCAGACTACTCACCTTTTTTGGAGTCTTTGGAGGTGTTCTGGAGAGTCCCTTTCCTGGGAATTTCCTTGTTCTGCTGGGGGATTTCAATGCTCAGATGGGCAATGACAGTGAGACCTTGAGGGTTTAGATCGGTCACCCTGATCTAAACCTAAGTGGTGTTCTGTTATTGGACCTCTATGCTCATCATGGATTGACAATAACAAACACCATGTTCAAGCATCAGGGTGTCCATATGTGGTCTTAGTATTCCTAGGTGAAGACAGGGGCAGAGCTATCCACTGACCACTCCTTGATGGTGAGTTGATTTCGATGATGGGGGACAGGGCCGGCCCAATCCTCCATGGGTCTCTAAGCAAAATTTGGTTTTGGGGCCCTCTATTTTTGCTAATAATGTGGATTGCTGCAAACAACAGTCAGACGATTAGATCATTCGCACACCTGCTATAAACGTATTGCATCGCTGACTGTGCTGTTTACATTATATCCTATATGGAGTTGCTTGGCTTTCTGTCATGTAAAACAGGTTTACGTTTCTTTTTAAGATTCACATTTTTTACTTTTTGACCAAAACAAGACCTGAGCTACTGCAGACATAACAAGAGCTGGTCTCCATCTTGGATAAACAGATGCAGACCTTTGCTGAACTGGAGGCTGAGAAAGCCAACAGTCCCTTCGTATGTCTCTGTCTTCACTATTCCTCCTCCCTCCATTACTGGTTCAGGGTTGATGACAGTGCTGTAGAGTTTAAACACTGGGGCCACAACAACCTAAAAGAAAACTGTGACAAAAGTGGAGCCGTGGTTCAGCAAGTCTGATCATGATGAGTTTCATTTTATCTGTGCTGTAAACTAGGAACTGTGACTTAGTTTGTGAATTATGGTAACCTTCATCAAGTGAAAACTTCACATCAAGTCTATTATTGGTTTGCTCATACAAAAACTTTTTTTTGACAATTTGAAACATTTAAAACATTTCCCTTTTCTTTTTCTTGTGTAGTGTAGATGCTTGCTGTAATTTCTGACATATTAGTGACAGATCAGTGTAAATTTGACTCATAGCTTTAAATGTTTAGTTGAATGATTTATATGTTTTATTAATAATGCAAAAAACATTTTTTGTTTCTTCTACAAACCTTCTACTGCATTTTTAATACAACAATTTAAATTAAAGCTGCATGCAACACATTCTGACTCCCTACTCATCATATATGGATGCTTGGTGTTGGTAGCACTGCCACCCTTGGTGTTGGTAGCACTGCCCTCAAGCTGTTCCTGCACCCATCCACTAGATGGTGCATTTGGTGAATCTTCCAAATCTTCTTTAGTCCAGTTCAGTTGAGGTGGCATTGTGAGAGAGTTAATAATGCATTTGAGTGTTAATTGCTATAAATAATGTTATTCAAATAACATCAAATACAACTTGGGTTAAATCCAGCACAAACATTGGTTGAACACACAAGCAATTTAATCATTCACTACTTTTCATTTTCAGATGAAAGAAGCTTGAAAACATTCATTTTGTATTTGAATTATATAACTGAAAATAATCAAAACTGAGTGAAATCCTATTAAGAAACTGTGCACACAACAGAATCTCCAATCGCTCTCAACTGTTTTGGGCTTGGATTGCAGCAAGCATGCACAATCGAACACACAAATAAATCAAACACAGCTTTCAAGATCAGTACATGTGTGAGAGTCTCATTGATATGCATGAGTAAAGGCTCGTTTGGGCCTAATTAGGTAGAGTAATGAGATAAAAGGAATAGAATAGGAGGTAATGCTCTGATGGATGTGGGGAAGAGGACAGCATCTCAATGAAGAGTGTCTCTGAAGGAGGGAAAGAGATCAAATTAAAGGATGAAGAGGGAACAAGGGAGAATTAGTCAGGATGGAGTAATGTCAGGAATCGATAATGCAAGCTGAATGGGAACCTCAGTTTCTGTGTCGTCAAAGTCTGTGACAAAGTGCTTAATCTTGACGCTGCTGGCGTTTCATTTATACTCATTTTAATCACATTTTTATTTTACATCTGTTCCCAGGAAAGTCATCATGATTTATATCAAGCACCCACCGAGTCATGACTCGGTGGTGCTACGACCCCGAAGTACCCACGGAATCTGGGCCTGTGGCATAAGGTACAGTGATTAATACTATTACAATTTATAACAGTTACGTATTTTTACCTTGACAGCTGTTGAGGAAAAATTATTATTTTAGTGTTTTATACAGTTAATCCTATAATATGTGTAAAAGATATATTGAACATTCTCATTTAGAACAACTATGTGTTAATGAGTTAAGGGAACTCTCCCTGAACCGCCTCTGTGTAAATCAGGCAGGATCAGGAGGTCATAAAACTGGCATTTCGAGGAGCCAGTATCACTTCAGCCTGAGAGAGAGAAGTTTGTTGGGTTCACGGAAGATTAAAGTCTTTCAGAAATAACATCTGGGATGGTGTAAAACTGAATACAACATAGAATGTTTAGATTAATAACATTTACTTTTTAAGACATTTCTTAAGTACAAATAGCATGTTTTTAAATGAAATTGTATTATCTAATTTTACAATTACGAATCTAGTAAATGATGAATGTATTTGATAATTGTACCCCATTTTGTTCTGTTGATTTTATTTTATGTGTTATTTTTGATTTAAGACAGGACTAAGTCTTTTGGGGTGCTTAGTGCAGAACAGCAAACTTTGGTTTGTGAAGATAACCTTTCCGTGAACCAAAGTATTAAATTTAAGTCTGTTCCTGGGAATCTTTGTAAGGACAGATAGCGGGAGAGACTCCGCAGTTCACAACTATGTGTGAACTACTTTTATTAGGCCCAGATGGATTGGGAACA
>CAEFZY010058129.1:0-17806 GCA_903066815.1 Brachyrhaphis roseni
CACAGGCCAGGAGGGGAACAGGTTGGTTTGACTCAGAGCCACAGCAGCTGGAGGTGGAGCAGATGATGGAGTTCTGGATCCAATAGAACCGAGTTTGAACTATTATATCTATTTCTAAAATAGATATGTTCATTAATGTCCTTCTGTAACTACATGATGGTGAATTAATGAGAAACTCTCATTTTTGTTTTTCCTTTGTCTCACATCAACCTGAACACATTCATTACAAGCTGCATTCATGACTAACCTGATGCATTTCCTCAGGCTGCAGTCTTGATTTTGAACCGTAAGAATAACAGATTTTATTTTTTCCATCCGTTACGAAACATTTTGGTTCCTTTGACTGAAAACTGTGAGTATCTGAATCTGGAAGCGTTTGGATCCAGTTATGATCATTTCATTTCATTCTCTGTTGAAATGATGCTGGGTTTTGTTGTGTGCTGCTGCCCTCTGGTGGTCATTATTTGAAGCTACATTTCAGCCCATTTTACTGTATTGGAAGTTTGGATGCATATTTAAATTATTACTCCTATTAAAATAGGAAAGTAAAAGAGAAATTGAACCCATAGTGATACATAAACCATCACAGGATTCCGTAACATGTAGAAAATTAACTTTTATTTACAGTTTAAGATCAATTCTGGATTCTGTTTTCTCTTCTTGCTAGAGACGGGAGGATCAATCCAGAATATCAATATCAATACTAAATCGGTATCAGATTGAAACTTTACTTTCAGATTCCCTCTTGAATTTATTTATTTTTTATCTGCTCTCCAACTATTTCTTTGCACTTTTAGGAAGAAAAGCACAAATCTTTTATTTTTACTTTCTGTTTATCCTGTCATTGTTATTAAAGTCATTTTTAAGAAACCTGCTTCCTGCTGCATGATTCAGTTTCTCTATTTAAAACAAGTTCTCAATATTTAAAGTTCAAAACTAAATGTTTATTGCAACTTACTAAATTCAGTATTCTAATTAAAATTTGGAAAAATGAAACATTAAATTACTTTTTGCACAAAATCAGTTTTTCTTGCGTGATTTTGATTCTTTATAATAAATTCATGATTGTCCTTAAGTTGTCCAGATTAGCGACTCAGAGGTGAGACACCTGAGTCCAGGTGAAAGTTGAACCTCAGTGTTTAATTTATGGTGATGGAGGAAAAGGAAGGAACTCAGGCTGCATGTTGAGCATTTTATACTAGACTCATATCAGTGGTAAATCATATTTTTTGGCTTCTCATCCTGCAGCACAAAGGATTGATGTAATATTCTTCTGTTCATAAGTTGATAATGAGTTTAGTTCTGCTTGTGTTTAAGATACAGCAACATGTGCTTCAGTCATTCTGCAGATTTAAACTCTTTGCTTCAGAAAACTCTCAGTTTCTCTGTTGAGCACCGTGCCGACCTCAGATCTCAAGACCTTGCAGTCAGGATGTTGTGGGATGTGATGTAGGAAACTGGACTTCCAAATGTCCAAATGCAACTGCTGACCTCAAGCAGCTACAGGGAACTAAACCAGCCCAGAGTTTCAAATCTAAAGCCTGGCTGGATGAGGCTTCAATTAGAAAATAAACCAAGGGGAAGTTTGGATCTTCCAGTCCTGGATGGAAACCATTAAAACCAGTAGAGTTTTTATTGGGACTGATTCAACTTGTGTTTAACAAGTATATATTTGACTGGATCTATAGAGGAAAATAAACATTACATTTGTACATTTTTGTGCCAAAAATCTCAAGAGTTCCTCCAAAGAAAATATTGTTTTGAGCTACAAAAGTGAAAAATAAATAAAAAAAAAATGCTAGAAAAAAACCCAAAAAATTTCTACCAGAAATTTTAAAAACTTTTCAAACTCAGAAATTTATTTGTTTTTTAATTTCTGAGTTTAATTTAAACATTTTTTATCTCAAAATTTCTGATCTTTCTATGATTTTTCTCCAATTTTTAAACCCAGATTTTTTTTCCAGAACATTTCTGAGTTATTTGTCAGAAATTCATTTTCCTGTTTTTCCATTTAAATGCTTTTTTACAGGTTTGGTCTCAATAACAATAATTTCCTCCAACAGAAGAAAACCTGGTTCTGGTCTGGTTCTGGTTCTGGTTCTGGTCTGGCTCCGCCCACATCCAACACCTGGTCCAATTAAGGATCCAATTACCGCCTTTCACCTGCGCGTCACGTGACCTCCGTGTTTCCGCCGCAGATCCAGGTGAGGCTCGGTTCCGCTCTTGGTTCCGCTCTCGGTTCTTCCTGCTGTTTTTGGCCCGGAGGCGTCGAACCGGTCCGGCAGGTTTGTGCGGGCCGCAGCAGGGGGAGGGAGCTGAACAGGGCGGGGAGCCGCGGAGGTTCTGGAGCAGGAAGAGGAGCTGCGGCTCGGAACCAACATGGCTCGGTGACACAGCGGTACCAAACACCGAGCAGAACCGCAGAACCGAGCTTCAGCAGAACTTCTACACGTCACTGGTGAGTCTCTGTTTGTTTTGATGTTTTGTTGAAACTTAAAGATAAAAATAAAAACCCAGGATGAGGTTCGGTTCGGTTCGGTTCTTCACCTGGAGGAACTCTGGTTCGACTCGGTTCTGATGGATGGTTAGTAACTTTATTAACCGGGTTCGGAAACCTGGAGGTTCTGGTCCAGTTCTGTTCTGGATCGGTTCGTTATTCTGGACCCTGAAGGTCAGAATAAAAGATTTCTGCTGAAAGTCCAGTAAAACCAGTTGGTTGAACTGGTTTTGTTTCTGATCCAGATCCAACATGTTGAACTAAATCCTGTTTAAAAAGTTTGATCTAATAAATTCTTTAATAATTTATAATATAAATTCTTTAATTGCTCATTAAACTAATTCTTGACTTTATTTTTATAATTTTATAAATGAATTTTGTTCATATTAATTATTTTTCCTCAGAGCTGAAAATGTTGCTGAACTTTTCATCCATTTAATAATTTTAAATGTTTGTAAAATCTGTTTAGTTTTGGTTCTTTAAGATCTAAATATAGTTTTATATCTTAGCACAACTTTTTATTTTTAAATTAAATCTCAGATGTCAGAAAGTGAATTGATCTTTAAAATGAGGGATTTCTGTTTATAGCTGCAGATGATTTTCTATTTTTGGATCAATATTTGATAAACAACAATGACTGAACCAGCATAACGAGACGATATTTGTTTTATTTGGTCACACGTCTGGAAAATTCATTGGAAGGAAAAACTTTGAACTTTTTTAAAATGATTGAATATATGTTGAACAAACTCAACATCATGATTTCTGATCAAAATGTTTTGTAATAACAGATTTTAAGAATCTGAACTTGTGAATATTTCAGAATTAAAGACGTAAAAATCCAGTTTTTTTTAAAGTTTGCCTTGGTGGAGAGTTTAAGTTTTTTATTTATCCAGGAGTTATGAAGAGCAAATATTCATAAAATCAAGCAGCAACTTTTACTGTGAAGTCAAACATTGATGATGTCATCAAACAAATGTAAATATTTTATCTTTAAGCTCATTAATCGTCTTCAGTTTGGATACATTAGTTCTCATCTGAGCTGAAAGACTTAAAAATATTTAACATAATCCTTTTTATGCTTGTTGGTAAGCGGGGTTCTGCGGGGCAGTTGTAGGTAGTAAATGTCCTACTGGCAGCTGGTAACTTTAGACATTAATTCTCACCAACAGAAAGTCTCAGAAGATCCAAGACCAAACAAACTAACATGATTTTAAATGAGTTATAAAGCTGTGAAAAACTGTTTTCTCCTTTCTGATTTCTTCTACTTTTAGTTATTGTCAAACTTAAATGTTTCAAACAAATGTTATTAGATTAAGGCAACAAAATAAATCTTCCTAAAGCAACTTGACTGTGTGTGGAAAAAGTAATCACACCCTAAAAATAACTTGTTCCTTTGGCACCAGGTGAAAACTGATAGAGTCTCACTGAGGAGAAGGAATCCATTTTAAGTTCAAAGGTCACAGACCTTCAGGTGACCTTCAGGTCACAAACTGATGCTTGGAGTTTCTCCTTCAGGGTTTTCTGCTGAGGCAGATTTCAGCACCGGGTCAGAACCGGTTCTGCTCAAAGCGACACGCCGACCCATTTAAACGATTCTGATGCAGTTTTTACTCCAGACTCTATTTAACAGATGGAACCTGTTTAAAACGTGGAGCTGCTTTCTGATTGGCTGCTGCTGGTTCCCATCCACTTCCTGATCACAGGTTCTTTCCTCTGCTACGGCAGAAGATTGGTGCCGAGTTTTTACTCGATTTTAGGGTGGGAATACTTTTCTTCACTGGAAAAACAAAACTGGTGGTAAAAAAGAACTGCTACCAGTTTAGCACTGAAGCTGGTTTAGAGTGAAAGTGAATTAAAACCAAACTTTTAAAATAAAGTGGTTTATCAGCAGTAAGTAATTGTTCATAACGGGGTGTGAATACTTTTTCACTCAGGCTCTGAGTGGTTTAATATGTTCTGGCCTTTAAACAGGCTGTTATTCTGCATAAAATTAAAAATTTTGACGTTTCAAACTAATTTCTGCTTATTAAATGACTGAACATTATTTTTACCTCCTTTTTATCAATTTTTACAAGACTTTGAATTTAAAGAAAATAGACAAAAGATGTAATCAGAAATCTCAGTACCTGCATGTTGAAGTTCTGAAATCTGATTTTTCTATTTCTGTAGATATTGTAAGATATTGACTCCGTATAACATCACAGCACAACCCCATGTCAACAAATCTGAGCTGTATTATTTTTAAAAAAAGAAAACAAATGTTATTAAAGTATTTTGCCAGTTTGTTATCATCTCCGTCTCCATGGAAACTAAAATACTGGGCTGGTTTTACGGTTTCAGGGTCATTTTTTCACCTTAAAGCCGACCCGTCTCCTGAACCGCTCGGCTGTTTTTAGACCTTTTATTGACCTCTGACCTCGCGCCTCATTCGACAGCAATGTTGCTCCATAAACAAGCCTCCTCTCCAGCAGATTTTGTTTAGGAAAATGTTTTCCATCTTTATGGAAAACATAGAATTTAAATCAGGAGCTGAGAGGCAAATGGAGCGACTGGTTGTTTGAGGTCAAGACGTCGGAGGATGAACTGCAGAATGTTCTGTGGAAGAAAAACCTCAGAAAGAATCTGGAGCTGAAGCTCCGCCCCGTTTCCAGTTACAGAAACAAATTTCTGCAGATCCATTTTCATCCTGCTTGGTTTCACTTTAGAGATGTTTTCACATAAACAAAGCAGAAGATCTGCTGATCAACACGTAAAAATGCAAAAAATATTTTTAGGCAAAACATTGGAACTCATCCAAAATTACAATATTATAAAAGTTTCTTATTTACTAGGGAATGACTCTTTATTGACAAACAAATGCAGCAACATGTTGATTACATAAGAAAGTCAAATTAAAGCAAGTTGCTCTTTACATACTGCGTCGGGCAACACATGTAAATAAACATTCAAATCCAGTTTCCCTTTGCAGCAGGCGGTTCTGTTCTGGTTCTGTTTGTGGTTTAACCGTCTCTCTGCCCGGTTCGTTCTCTGGACTCCAGCTGTGAGTAAAACTCTGATTTGGACTCGATTTGGTCGAAACGTGGCGTTTCAGTTTGTCTTCGCTAAAACTGAAGCGCTGAGCGGGGTTCTGAACCGACCGGGGTTCTGAACCGACCCGGTTCTGAACCGACCGGGGTTCTGAACCGACCGGGGTTTCTGAACCGACCCGGTTTCTGAATCGACCCGGTTTCTGAACCGACCCGGTTTCTGAACCGACCGGGGTTTCTGAACCGACCCGGTTCTGAACCGACCGGGGTTCTGAACCGACCGGGGTTCTGAACCGACCCGGTTTCTGAACCGACCCGGTTCTGAACCGACCGGGGTTCTGAACCGACCGGGGTTCTGAATCGACCCGGTTTCTGAACCGACCCGGTTTCTGAACCGACCGGGGTTTCTGAACCGACCCGGTTCTGAACCGACCGGGGTTCTGAACCGACCGGGGTTCTGAACCGACCCGGTTCTGAACCGACCCGGTTTCTGAACCGACCGGGGTTTCTGAACCGACCCGTTCTGAACCGACCCGGTTTCTGAACCGACCCGGTTTCTGAACCGACCCGGTTTCTGAACCGACCCGGTTTCTGAACCGACCGGGGTTCTGAACCGACCGGGGTTCTGAACCGACCGGGGTTCTGACGCCTCTTCTTTCCTCTCAACGTTTTAAAATGCTGCAAAATAACCTGAGCTGCAATAAATATCTCCAATGAAATCAATAATTAATCTGCTATTTTTGCTAATAAGTTTGTAAACTTGCAGCTCGTTTTGTTGGAGTTTAGAAAGAAAAACTGATCTGTTGCTGCACACTGCTTATCAGCTGGTTGAAAGAAGGCTGATGTGATTCCTCTTTTATTTTAAAAAAGTTCAGGGCGAATATTTAATGTATTCTGGATTCAGGTGTGGAATATTAATTGTCAGGAGTTAAAATTGTATTTTTCACTCCTAAAGTGTATAAAAATAATTTGATGAATAAATTTTATAAGGTTTGATTCACTTTGAGTTTTTCTGCAGATTTAGCTGGAGATTTATTTGATGTTTTAGGAAAATATACAGGAAAGATTTTGCACTTTGTTTTCTTGCCATTGACAGGAAATTAAATATTGTTTCTGTAAAGTTTGTTTATTTTTAACTTGCGTCTGGAAAAGTAAAACAAATGAATTTGAAGTTAAATGTCAGTTTTTCCATGAGGTCAGATTACTGAAAGCTTTAAGTTTGAAGCCGTTTTATGGAAAGAGATTAAATGAGAGGTTTTGGTTTTTCAGCTGGAGAAGATCGGACCGGCCCGTATTTACAGAACATGAAAAAACTCCAGGCTTCGGGTCATCAGACGTTTTCTTTGCTGATTTTTAAAAATGTCGCTATATATCAATAAATCGCATTAGAAATTAAACAATCCATATAATTTTAATTTAAATGTTTTAAGACTGGAGGAGGAAAAAGTCTTTAGTTTGGGGCTTTTGTCCCTTTATTTATTTTGAATATTTAAGATCTTTTACATTTTGAATGTTAGAAGTTAAACTTGCATTTTGTTCTGAAAGCAGCAGTTTTATCATTTATCACAATAACATCTGGGACTATTTATCCTAACAGGTCGACTCTTTCTGACCTTTAGCTGCTTTTTTTATCTAAATATTTTGGTTAAAGTCTAAATTTAAAGTTCGGTTTTGGTTTTTACTTTCACTGAAGGTCATTTTGCATTAATGCAACCAGAAGCGGATTAAAACAGGCTCTCAGAGACTCGGCGGCGTTCCGGAGAGTTTTCCTGTTTCCGGGTTTTTCCTCAGTTCTGCCTTCGAGTCGCTGCAGGAGAAAAACTCCTGGCCTGTTTTCTTCTCTCCGACCCGTTTGCTCACCTGAGCCGCTCCGGCTGCGTCCGCTCAGGTTTCACTGTCGTCACGCAGGTATGCGCCCCTCCCTCGCTGCTGACGCCTGTTGCCACGGCGACGCCCCGACCCAGACACCTAAACCTGTTCTGGGACCGGCCGTACTGGCTGCTGCTGCTGGTTCTGGTTCTGAGCAGCTAAATCAGTTTATTTTTAGTTGACTTTTTATTTTTATCACAAATTTAAAAGCGTTTCCTCCGTCTGACTGATGAAACTGAGGATGAAACTTTTGCTCTCTGGTCTCCAGAACATTTTGATACTGGCAGGAATTGAATGAGATGTTTGTTCAATAAGATACAAACCTGGCAGCAGCAGCAGCAGCTTCCTGTTGTGATGAAGTTCATAAAGACGTTTAGCAGCAGTTTGTGACGGAGCGTCGGGTGGGTTTGGTTTGTACCTGAAATGTCGGCCATATTGGATGCTCAGCTCGTCGTTGGTGATTAGAAACTGGTTTTTAGAATCGTCCAGTTAATGTTTGAATTAAAGTATTTTAAGAAATAGATTCCAGATTCTTTTAAAAAGATGGAATAAATAAATTTTTCATCTTTCCAGGGTTTTTGATCTGCTTTTATATTCATTAAAAATTCAACCAAATTTCCAATAATTCAAAAATGTACTAAAAAAACCAAACAAAATGTTTATTTTTCTTGATTTAAGTGCAAAGACAAACCAAAGTGTGATATTTGTGCCACTCCACCTCCACTACTGATGAACAGAAATTTAGCTTCACTTGTTTCTGTATTTAAATGTTCAGGCTCATCAGGATTAGGCTAATTTGTCAGATTAATCCTTTTAAAATGACTTTTAGGCAGACATTAAACATTTCATCAAGAGTAACTAAGTTGCAAATTATTTATTTATGTTTTGCAGATAAATTGTCTAAATTTCTTTTAAATGGTTCAAATTGTGACACATAAGACTAAATATTTGGAAAAACTCTCTGGGTTCAACACTGATTACTGCAGTCGCACTTTTACTTTTTAAAGTTTCAAAAACCACAGAAAAGGATCATCAGATTAATCACTGGCTCTAAAAGTTGCTAATTATAGTGAGAAAGTTGAAAAGTTGGCAACACGTTTGGCTCCGCCCCTCGCTGTCTCTTAGCCCCGCCCATCGCTGTCTCTTAGCCCCGCCCCTCAATGTATATTGGCTCCGCCCCTCGCTGTCTCTTAGCCCCGCCCCTCAATGTCTATTGGCTCCGCCCGTGGCTGTCTCTTAGCCCCGCCCCTCAATGTCTATTGGCTCCGCCCGTCGCTGTCTCTTAACTCCGCCCCTCGCTTTCTATTGGCTCCTCCCTCCACTGTTTCTTAGCCCCGCCCCTCACCGTCACTTAACTCCGCCCCTCAATGTCTATTGGCTCCGCCCACTTTTCCGGTTACACTTCCAGCTCACGTTTCTGTAAGTTTTATTTTGAATTGCTCTGTTGTGATATTTTTAGCTTCAGTATCTTGTTTTCATTGTTAATAGAAAATCATCATAATTGCCAGAAATTAATCCTGAAAACTTCAGTCCATGTGGAATTAATTGATGTTTGTCTTAGTAAGTAAATAGTTACTGAAATAAATTAAGTTTTTCTATATATTCTTATGGAGATGCAGCTGATCTTAAATCCTGTGGTTGGAGAATAAGTGAGGTGATGATTTGGCTTCAGTTCATCATGAATGAAGCTGCAGGTTTGGTTTTTCCCTCTGATTTCCAGGAATGATAAAAATATTCTGACTGTAACATTTCCTGGTTTGCTCAGAAACAGCATCCAGGTGTTTTTCACTTCCTGGTTCGTTAATCAGTTCTGATCTTCGGCTCCGTGGGGCCTTCATGCCTTCAGGTTTCTGAAAGGATCTTTGTCTTGGTGAAGGTGTGACTCAGGGTTTTGTGTTCGGATCTTTTCCTTTGTCTAATCATAACGACGTCAGTTTGGCTCAACTGGACGGTTCGTTGTCAGAAACGTCTGCAGCTTCGTTCTCATTCATCCAGTCAAACTTTGTCTTCTTATTCTCTGTGGTTTCATGTTCAGACCTGCAGACTGAGTTCGTTCGTTCGTTGGTTCGTTGGTTCGTTGGTTCGTTGGTTCGTTCGTTCGTTCGTTCGTTCACCTCCAGCAGCTCCTTCAGTTTGTGAAAACAAACTCAGAGAAATTATCTGGAAAACATCAGAATCTACATAACAAAGGACCAAAATGTCAACATGGATTCAGATTATTCCAGAAATTAAAGAATAATTCATTTGGACAGAACATTTGGTTTGATGTTTAATAATCTCTAGAGATTAGAAAATTAAAAATAAAATGAATCTTTCATGTTTTAAAGCGGCTGCAGGAGCACACATGAAATTAATATTGGACTGTTTTTTTATTTTGAGTGTTAAATTTTCCCTCTAATTATTATGATAAACAATCATTTGGATGTTTTGACATCATTTTGAAGTGACATTATTTTACAGGTTTTAAATGCTATAAACTTTAACTTTGTAAAAATTGTATCAAAATAATAAAAATCAGAAATGAAGAATTTAGAAGTCAAATTATTAATGGACAGAATAGAAATTGTTGCCCTCAGTTTATTTTGTTTTATATTTTTGAAAGTATAAATTACAATAAAATGACAGTAATACAATAATAATAAAGGCTCAAAAGGTTATTAATATGTGATTAATTAAAGTCTTAATCTTTCTGTTGATTAAACATTTTATTTATTGTAAATATTCTGTTTGTGATTTTTGGTCATTTATTGACTGTAAATGTCAGAAAGTGTTTAAGGATTGTAAGTTTTAGAATAAAAATGGTTCTGAAACGTTTCATGTTCAGGTGTTTTTATCACTTTGTTGGTTTGACACATGAAGCAGGTGAGGCGTGTTCCAGCAGGCCGGGAAACATGGGAAACATGGGGATCTGAACACACACGTGTGTGTGTGTGAGGAAACCTGTGGGCGTGTGTGTGTGTGTGTGTGTGTGAGGAGGGGTGTGTGGGTGTGTGTGTGTGTGTGTGTGTGTGTGTGTGTGTGAGGAAGCCTGTGTGTGTCTGGGATATTTACCCTCGGCTCCTCGGGGAAAAGCAGCTCCAGCTCCACCTCTCTGGTTTTTAAACCGACCAGATCATCGACTTCCTGACTGGGAACCACTAACAATGTTGTTTCTGTTTGGTTCTCACCAGTTTGGGTTCTGGTTCCTGAATCAGGAATGTCTCACTCCTCCCATATTAACCAGTCTGGATTCCCTCGTTGTCTCTGTTGCGTCACATGGAAACATCTGGTTCTGTCGGCTGCTGTGGGCGTTTCTGAGGAAATGTAAAAACGTGATTCAGTCGTTTTGCTACTCAGGAATGTTGCATGTATGAAAAAGGTTTTCTGTCCTATTGATCAATAAATAACCAATGTATTTTTTTGGATGCAAATTCAACCTTTGCTCCAATGACCAAAAGTTCACTAAAGGAAACGATCAATCAGGTTAATCATGATGTATTGATTACTCAAATAATCGTCCACTAACTTAGTTATTGATTAATAATTAAGTTTATAGACTCAAAAAGTGCTTTTGTTTTTGTAAAAGATACATTTTGCATTTAAGATTAGAAAAATGTTCATTGTTTATCAGTTAATCCAAAAACGTAATGCTGCGTTTGCATTTAAGCAATAAAATGTTAATTTAAAATAGTTTTATTTGCATTTTTTAACATTTAAGTGGTTTAATAAAAAATCTCTAGATTAATAAAATCACTTTTGTTTGAGCACTAAAAATGTTTTTTTTTTTAAGAGGGAATTGAATTTAATTGTTTTGCATTTTTTTTGTTTTCCAATATTGTATAAAATAAACTCAAATGTTTTAAATGAAGAATCATCAGAATGTGCCAATTATTGATTACTAAACTAATCATTAGCTGCAGCTCTGTGTTGTTTGGTTTATGAAATATTTCAGATGTTTCCTGAATTCGTCCATCTTGTTTCTCAGGAAACGTGAGGCGCCAAGATGAGTCGGCGGCGAGCGAACACGCCGGCGCCGAACGACGAGGAGGTTCCGTACAGCGACGACGAGACGGACGACGAGCTGGACGAAAACCTGGACGAAGAGTCCGAGAGCGACGCCGACGAGCCGCAGGAAGCAGATCGACCCGCAGAGGAGGCGGCGGCGGCGGCGGCGGCGGCGAGGGCTCCAGGTGAGAGAAACCAAACGGATCAGAACCACGAGATCAGGATCAAAACATGGAGGGAAAAATAAACTCAACAAAATATTAGAGCCAGATGAATAGAACATGATCAGAAAAAGGCTTAATATTACTAAGATAATAAAGGTGTATTATAAAATATAATTTTGCAAAAATAATTGAGAGAATAAAGCTGTAATATTACAACTACTCATAAAAACTTAAGTTGTAATATTGCATCTTTTTTGTAAATTGTTTTATTTTTTTAGTACATTTTGAACAAACTTTGTTTTTTCAGAAATTGGCTGGAAGGTTAAAGCCAACGACAGAGAATATCACCAGCTGCCCGAGTTCAAGAAGAAAGTTTTCCTGTGCATAAAGAAGAGCCGATACTCTGTAAGCCTGTTTATGTTTTTAATATTTTAATCTGCTCCCATGTCTTTTCCACCGTCTGAGGCTGAAACCCGAGCGTCCAGATCAGCCGACCGTTGGTCACTTTAGACTCACCGGGAGGCGGCGGAGCTGGACTCCTTCCAGTCCAGACCGCTGCAGAAAATTAACATTTATTCATGTCCAGGTTTTTCTCTTCTCATCTGGAACTGAATGAAACCGACGGGTCAAACATTCAGGATACAAATGATTTACTTTACACAGTTTTCCATGTGAGAAATAAGATTCGGTGATATAAACATTTTATTACAGTATTTTGTGGTACTATTGTCATAACCATAAAAATAATATTTAAAAGAGAAGCAATAGTTTTTTAATAAATGTTGTTCTTAAGATTCATATTTGAAATGAGTTTCTTCAGGAAAAAACTTGAAGTTTTATTTATATCACTAAACATCACATAAAAATTTTGTTTAATCATATTTTAAATATTGAAAATAAAATATCCAATAATAGTTTCTTTTTTTAACTTCCTTAATTGAATTTTATCGAGACAAATCAAAATTAGCATAAAAAAATTTTCACATTAAATGAGAAACAGTTTGATAAATTCCCTTTCCTAGTCGGAAATCATTTAGTAATTTCTGTGTGGTTTCCTTCAGTGGTTCTTGGTGCAGCGCCCCCGCAGGCCAGGAGGGGAGCAGGCTGATTGACTCAGAACCACAGCAGCTGGAGAGGAACAGATGAAGTTCTGGTTCCAGTAGAACCGGGTCGACCGGACCTTCAGTCCCAAATCTTCATATTTTCCTAATCGGGGATCAAAGTTTGGTAGGAAGAATTTAAAGGACAAATGTCTGAACCAGAACCAGAATGTCAGAGATAAGTCAGGAAAAATTCTCTATTTGGGTCAGAAAAGTTTTAAAAACCTAAAGATGATAAATTAATTTAGCTCAACCATCAGAGTCCAGGTGATTTCAAGGTTTTCAGGTAAGAGAAGATTAAAAGTCCCTCCAGTTTCCTGTGGGTCTCAAATATTCAACCAACTTTGGATCATAACATAGCATAGCATAACATAAGATAGCATAGCAAAACATAATATAGCATACCATAGCATAAGATAGCATAAGATAGCATACCATAGCATAAGATAGCATACCATAGCATAATATAGCATACCATAGCATACCATAGCATAATATAGCATACCATAGCATAAGATAGCATAATATAGCATACCATAGCATAAGATAGCATAATATAGCATACCATAGCATAAGATAGCATAATATAGCATAGCATAGCATAAGATAGCATAATATAGCATAGCATAAGATAGCATAATATAGCATAGCATAAGATAGCATAATATAGCATAGCATAAGATAGCATAATATAGCATAGCATAAGATAGCATAATATAGCATAGCATAAGATAGCATAATATAGCATAGCATAAGATAGCATAATATAGCATAGCATAAGATAGCATAATATAGCATAGCATAGCAAGGTCTTCAGAACATTTTGAGTTCTGGTCATGTTTCAGGTCTAAGGTTGTGATGAAATCTATAAAGTCCAATATTAGTGTTTTGTGGTTCTTGTGGGATTTTGGACTGAAATGAAAAGATTGAAAGAGCAGAAATAAAAGCTGGACGAAGGTTTTATTCAGCTCTGCTGGACCTTTAAACCTCCACATGGTATTAATGTCCGTCTGTCAGCTGCCGTCCTGTTCAGTTTGGAGCATTGAGGATGAATCCGACCTGTTCTGGTATCTCAGTTCAATCTGTAACGGTTTCTGGACCTCTGACCCAAACCAGTCAGCCTCTAATTAACTTTTAATGGGAGTCAACAGACACTGACCCCTGCAGAGCGAGATCCAAGCTGTCCAAGGACAGGACAACGGACCGGTCCTCTCTCCATTAATCTAATCACGTTGGTGATTTCTCTGGTCTCTGCAGGGAAACGCCATCAAGACGTACAAATACAACGTCATCACCTTCCTGCCCCTGAACCTGTATGAGCAGTTCAAGAGGGTGGCCAACATCTACTTCCTGGCTCTGCTCATCCTGCAGGTTGGCTTCGCTTTGATGCTTTTATTTATTCTGTAAGTCAGAAACAATAACTGGTTCTGTTGAATGTTGTCAGATTATCCCAGAGATTTCCACGCTGCCCTGGTACACCACTCTGATTCCTCTGGTTATCGTTTTGGGAATCACTGCGATCAAAGACCTGATTGACGATCTGGTGAGGCGTCCATGTTGAATCCTGCAGGTTTTATGACGCATTTAAAATGAATAAATGAAGCAAAATGTCGGTTGGATTATGATGGACTTCAGTGGCGTCTCTGTTTTCCTTCAGGCGCGTCACAGGATGGACAAGGAAGTCAACAACAGGAAGTGTGAGGTTCTGCTAGATGGAAGGTCGGATCAGATTCCTGTTAATTAGAAATTATGTTTTTGTTGCCTGAAAAGCTGAATATTGTGTTTTTGCTTCAGGTTTAAGGAAGCGAGGTGGATGGACATCCAGGTTGGAGACGTAGTTCGCATGAAGAAAAACGACTTTATTCCCGTATGAATATTTTTATTTGAGGACAGTTTGCTCTTTTAAAAATTATTCTTTAAATTGTCCCTTAAATTTGAACAACAATGTGTTAATATTTTGTCTCCATTACTGGTTTAGTGGATATAACACAACAGGAATTCAAATTGAATTGACCAGATAATTTTTGTGTGTGGAATGATTTTTTATTAATCACCTGAACATTGAATGTTACTTTCTTCAGGCGGACATCTTGTTGTTATCCAGCTCCGAGCCGAACAGCTTGTGTTACGTAGAAACAGCCGAGCTTGATGGGTAAGAGCTGCTCAGCTTTTATCTACAACAAAAACAACCAACTCTTAGTATTTATAGAATTTTAGTTTAGAAATTCAAACCAATTCAAAGTATTTTCCCAGCAGGATCATTAAAACCACAGATTCTTCCTGCTTGGGAAAGTTTTATTTAATCAACGTTTTGTTCCTGATTGCTGAGTCAACACATGACTCAGCAGAAAAGTGAAATGTAAATGTAAGAGCTGGAGTTTCTCTCAGTCCTTAATGTTTAACTTTGCAGTTTATCTTGGCATTAAAAGCTCAACTTAAACCAAAAGCAAACGGGTGTTTCCAAGTTTAAAACGAAGCAAAACAAACTTCTGATCAGTAACTTTTAACATTTTACTGTCAAGATAAAGAGAAGTTAAACTTTATGCTTTTTCTGAACTCTGTCTGTGTTAATTTGCTCTGGTTCAGTCAGCTTTGATTTCTCAGGAAATGTTTGAAATAATTCTGATGTTTTATTATTTTGCAGAGAAACTAACCTGAAGTTTAAGATGGGGCTCAAAGTGACGGATGAGAGGCTGCAGGAGGAGCAGCAGCTGGCGCAGTTCAACGGTAAACATGACCGGCTTCACTTCAAAACTGCAAGTCAGGTTTTATTTAACAAGAAATGTTAAATAAAAAACAAAAAAATGCCCAGAAAATGGTTTAGCTGGAGGTTGAGGGGGTTTGGAATATTAAATCAGGAGAAAATTTATGGAGATAAATTGGGGCCACAGTTTGTTTTTTTAAGTGTTTTGAAATAATAATTTTTTTATAAATTAGCTTTCAGTGTAATGATGTCAAACAATTTAGATTTGCATAGATATAAATTTGGACCTTAAAGTTTGTCTGAGTTCTTTTTAAAACTAAAAAACTAGTTTTACATTTTGAAAATAAAAAATGAATAGAAAATTATTTCAGTTTTGTTTTTTCTTTATATTTTTAATATTTCTTTCAGATCTTTTTTTGCCGTTGAAACATTTTTGTCCATTTCAAAATTATTATGTGACATTATCCCCTGAAAATGATAAAACTTACATTGTAATTGGTCAAGTTTTTGTTGTTTTTACATTATAACGTTTTATTTCCTGTAATCCACCAACGAGGGATTAAAAATCTCTGAATTATTAAACTGATGATTTTAATGTAGTGGAAAGTTTTGGATACCAAAGTCAAAGCCTTAAGATGGGAATAAATGCACACCGCACTAATGAGCATGTAATTCTTTTGCAATGGGACCCTTAATTTCTATTTAAATGTAATTAATTGAAATGTTAATAATATTTTAGTTGCCCTGTCATCTGATTGCAGCTCTGATTGAATGTGAGGAACCAAACAACCGTCTGGACAAGTTTACGGGGACGATGTTGTGGGACGGAGAGCGTTACCCTCTGGAGCTGGACAACATGTTGCTCCGAGGATGTAAAATCCGAAACACCGACTTCTGCCACGGCCTGGTCATCTTCGCAGGTCTGTCACGGTTTAGTTCATTTTCTCTTCTTGGTGTTTGAAGTTTAGTTTAAAGTAAATGAACATGAACTCAAAGTGTTTTTGAGACGTGACTATTGAGGCCTGGCCGCTGTTGTTTAGGAGCCGATACCAAGATCATGAGGAACGGAGGCAAAACCAGGTTCAAGAGAACCAGGATAGACGAGTTGATGAACTACATGGTTTACACGGTGAGGCAAACATAATTAATAATATATTAGTAATATAATAAATAATTCACTTTATTTAGTTTATTATTCAGGGTTTGTGTTACAATTTCATATTTCAGTATAAAAAAGTAAATAACAGTTATTTACTTCTGACATTTTCTTTTCTCAGAATTTTGAATTTGTTTTAAAACTTTTTTTTTTCTTACAATGTTTGTTTATTTATTTGGATTTTGACATGGCTCGACATTATTGGCCCTGATGCTGTTCCGTAGTTGACACCCAGACGGTGTGATGGAGGTTTATGCATGCTGTGGCGCCCCCTGTAGGCAGCAGAGCTGAAGTTGTTGTGTTTCCTTTGTGCAGATCTTCGCCCTGCTCATCATGGTGTCGGCCGGCCTGGCCATCGGTCACTCCTTCTGGTACCAGGACATCGGAACCAACGCCTGGTACCTGAACGACGGCAAAAGCCATACCAACTCCTACAGAGGCTTCCTCAGCTTCTGGGGTTACATCATCGTCCTCAACACCATGGTGCCCATTTCCCTCTACGTCAGGTCAGGAAAAGCTGCATCACATTAGCATCAGTAGCTAACTGTGTGTCAGACAGTTGTTGTTGTTTCTGTTTAGATTCTCTGTTGGCTGAAATATTGGTTTCTGTTTAGTGTGGAGGTGATTCGTCTGGGCCAGAGTAAATTCATCAACTGGGACCTGCAGATGTATTATTCAGAGAAAGACACACCAGCTAAGGTACAAAACAACTCATGGCAGAGGAAACCAGTCAAGCTTTACTGACACAACGAGTCAAATTAAAGAAATTCAGAACTTTTTTCCATCTCTGCTCCTTCCTGTATTTCTCTGCTCAGGCCCGAACGACGACCCTGAATGAGCAGCTTGGGCAGATCCAGTACATCTTCTCCGACAAAACAGGAACTTTGACACAGAACATCATGCAGTTCAAGAAGTGTACCATCGCCGGGCGGAGTTACGGTGAATATGAGCAACGCAAGCTAAATATTGGGATTTCAGAAACTCACTCCATAAATAACAAGAGCTATCTTCTATATGGCTAAACTTGAGGCTAACGCTGCTAAGGATGCAGCTAAACTTGAGGCTAACGCTGCTAAGGATGCAGCTAAACTTGAGGCTAACGCTGCTAAGGATACAGCTAAACTTGAGGCTAACGCTGCTAAGGATGCAGCTAAACTTGAGGCTAACGCTGCTAAGGATACAGCTAAACTTGAGGCTAACGCTGCTAAGGATACAGCTAAACTTGAGGCTAACGCTGCTAAGGATACAGCTAAACTTGAGGCTAACGCTGCTAAGGATGCAGCTAAACTTGAGGCTAACGCTG
>CAEFZY010058132.1:0-61139 GCA_903066815.1 Brachyrhaphis roseni
ACCGCCTGGTGGACGGGCGCGGAAACTGCGTGAGAGCTTCTGCGGTGGGGAGCAGGCTGCGATGCTGGAAAGTGCGCAAGACCTTTTGCGGTGGCTGGCGGCAGGCGGTGCTGGAACCCCCGCGGTGGCTGATAGGCCGGAGCGGCGCTTGGCTGCGAGGGCCGCACGACGCTGCTCCGCAGCTTTAATTTTTTTTATTATTATTATTTATTTATTTTTTTTACAACACTGTTTCTTTTATTCTGCAAATGATTCCTGTTAGTGAGGAACCATGCTGACAATAAGCCACAGGACTGATGAGAATACTGAGCAGATGGAGCATAGGTAATACATTTTTGATGCTCTCAATGGGTACCATTTCCCTTCTAAGGGAGTGGTTTGACTTTGCTATGAGGAACCTTGAGCCTCCTAGTCCAGCTCTTGAATAAGTGTTAAGTGTTCCATTAAAATGAATGTCCAAATCAGCAGAGAGAAGCAGATTCTCCTGCAAGCTCCTAATCTCTCTTTTCAGCCTCATTTATCTGCACTATCTCAGAGGAAGTTTTCCAAACGGGGAACAACTGGAAGTCCTTGTGCCCTATCCTTGAAAGCTAACTTCTTGTTCCCCAGATATGTAATCAAAAAGTTTAGTGCAGAGATCGTCAGCACATGTAACCTCTGATTTTCCTGCCTCTGTGTACAGTATTGACAAAAAGTATTTGCCCATTGCAGATTTCTTCTGCCTTAGATTTTCTTATGAGCACATCCACTTTTCACTATCAGTCAAAGACAGTTTTCAAGTGATAATTGAGTTTATTAAGAGGTAAAGAAATATTCAACCTAGCCTTTCCCTTTGCGAAAAATAAATCATATATTTTTGTTAAATTACAAATTAACTGTGACTATCGCAATTTTTGGATAAGTGAGATTAATTTCACCAGCCAAACACAGGCCTCATTACTGTGAGATAAATTGAATTTAAAAAAGGGAAAAAAAGCAAAAGTACAAGAGGTTTTTTGTTTTTTTGTTAAATTGCCATTTTCCATTAGGAAAATTTATTTTCAAAATGTCACATTGCACAATTATATAGTCAAGGGGAACTAATGATGAACTTTCCAAAGTGAGGTTGATTTTCCCAAATTAACCCAAAATTGCTTTGACAACTGAAGTTGAAAAAGCCAAACTAACTTCTGAAAAAAGTGTTAATGTGTCAAAATGAATAAAAAGACTTGGCAAAAAGGGAATGAATAGTACAAGTTCAAAAACAAAGCATCTGCTGACTAAAATAAACATAAATGTTTGTATCATATCTGTGAAAACACATTGTGATGATCCCCAATACTTTTGGAAAATATTCAGACTTTAGAATTTCTTTTTCTTTTTTTATAGCCATGAATGACTTTTGTGCTTTTTTTTTCAGCCCTGCGTGGATATTGCCTTACACAAAAGTATTTTACCAATATCTTAAAACATTCAGCTTTTGAGATCATTGTGTTTATGCAGGCTTTACTTTCTTGCCCATGACAGCTGAATTATAGCTGTTCTTCTCCACCCTCTTCACACTCTTTCATACATAATCACACAGCAGAAGCTGTGCTGGGTAGCAGCAGTGTTGTAGCAATAATACATTTTTATTCTCCCCCACCTACAGATGTGTCCTTATGTAGCCACACAAATCACGAAGCCGCCACCTTTTTGGTTTTAATAGCGGCTCAGTTAGATCCTTGGGGGTGGATCCCTGTCATTCAGGCATTGAGCAGGCATTATTGAGGAAGGTAATTGGCAGGGAGCCTCATCTCTGGAGGTTTCCCTGGGCCTCAGTGATCTGTCAGAGGAATGTGAGACTCTGCCATTAATCAGCATGGGGATAAGAGAAAGGAGGGATGTGCCAGCATCCTCACAGACCCACCTTTCTTACCCCCTGACAGAAAAATCCTTACCTAATCAAACTGCCCACTCTAATCTACACTTTGCTCTTTCGTTAGATGTTACGGCACTTGCAAGGAGAACGCTGCGTTTGAATTAAAAGCTGTACAGTCATAATTCATAACACTTTTCTACTTAGTGCTACTTTTTTTAGTGTATTGCAACATTTAGATCTCGAAGATCTTGAAAATATTTTATTAAATCCATTATCAAACAGATTTAAAGTGTGCTTCTGAATAAGACTGGGATTGACTGTATTATGCAGTAGACCAGCGACTTAAAGGGATAGTTCAGAATTTCAGAAATTAGGGACTATTGTTTGGTTACCAGTAATAAACAACTCTCATGATCTTACTGTAGTTAAATCATGAGATTTAACTACAGTAAATCTGCAATGATCAATCAAACTCCCTGATTGATCATTGCAATCAGGGAGTTTGAATGCAATGATATCTTATTATTAGGGATGATTAAGACTGAGGGAAAAAAATATCAATATTTTTCCCACTTTCCCTAAAACAATTTGTTCTTGTGACCTCAAATCCCCCCATCCCCAAAACACTTCAAAAGCTCTTTTAGAAATTGTGATAAACATTTAACAAATGATCTTTGATATCTGAACAATCCTTTTCAGTGGTTAGAATAATTTTTGACTTGAATCATTTCATCCAGCCTAAAAAAGGTCATATTGACTAAGATGTTAGTAGCATTTAAAATCACAACACAATATCTGCTTAAATTAGACATTATACTTATATTACTTTTCAATTTAAACATTATAATTCCATTCTGAAATGAAGACTGTTTCCAATTAGGCTTTGATCATATTTGTATGATTTACATTAAAAACATTAAGAAAGAAAAGAACCAAACTAAACATCTCCCATCCTCTAATCCCCCATGCCGTACCGTTGCTCAGCCTTGGAGAGTTACTGCACAGAAATTGTTTTGCAAGTCAATAAGACTGTAATTGTCTGCATTAAGAAGGTATGATCCCAGTAGAGGTCAGGATGGTGGAATTATTCTGGGGCTGTTTGACTTTATGTTTTGCTCAGAGGAGACGTTCACCACACAGAATGCAAAGAGGCCACCTTTCTCAACCTGATGAGAAAAAAAAAAAAATGGACCAGATGTGTGATACCACCACCTAGTGAGGTTACCCTTGAGTTGCTTTTCTGCTTTTCTCTTGATGGACACTCCAAAGGAGATTGAAGAAAAAATTTCAAGAAAAGTGCATCCAGCAATCACCATCAACATGATGAAGTTAATATGCTAACTCAGTTTTGGGAGCAGGACCACGCCTCAACCACTCCTCTAATTACCCGGCAGCATTCTTACACCCAGTTCAATCACTCCTCACCGTGTGTCACATTCCGTCAACCTCACCTTCCCTTACCGTCAACCAGCTGTCACCTAATCTCTCTTTCTGCTTTTCATCACCAATAACCTCATCCTTTTTCCTATTTCCTAGTGTCATTATTTATCACTATCCTTTCCTCTTTGTTGCAGGTTCCACCTTAGGGGTCCTAAGTGGACTCAGGGAAAGCCATTTCCTGAAAACCCCACCTCCACAATAAGTCTCATCCTCCCCAGCCTACAACAGAAAGTCTTCCCAGATGATCTATCCTCACATCCAATCCAGCTATTCCTCCAAACATTTCTTTCATTAAACATTTAAACTTATATCTTTGTGTCATGGTCCTTGATTGCGAATCATTTTCAAAGCAGTGGTTTTGTGGAGAATTGTGATGTGTGCTGGAGACACATTTCTGTGAGGGACAAGGATGTTTCTCTGTCCTTTTAGAGGTAATCTTCTAAAATGACACAGTACATGTATATATGATTTGTTAACATTCAAGATGAACAATGGAATGTTCAGAGGAACTTCGAAACATCAGAACATAATGAAAATGCTGGAGCTGATAGGACATTTGATCTAGCAAATGGCATTTTTCATGGGCAGGCATGATTATTTCTCCAGAGAATATATCTAAAGTTCAAAGAGAAATGGAAAATGTGGTACATGACGACTATCTCGGCATGCAGGATCTGTCTTTGACTTTTGAAGAGTGACCCGTAGCCCATGAGGGATGATAAGCAGGTTCACATTTCGTCTCACATCTGATGATGAATACAGATGTGATTTTTCTGATAATGATGATGGATATTCTGACAGGTCCCCCTTCTGTTGCTGATAATAGAGATGGGAAACTCCATATTCAAGTCTTTTCTTGATCTACAGAAATTATATATATGTGGTACCACACACACGCATATGTATATATAAATATATATATATATATATATATATAGTTGTTCCAGTCATCCTGCCACAGTTGGTTTGTGGATTTGATTTGCCAATTCCGACTGTCTCTTAATGTTATCCCGGACCGATTCCAGGATGTTCAGATCAGTCACATTCAATCACATTTTCCTGTGGGAATGTTAGGTGTGGCAGATTGGATTAGAAAATCAGTGACTGTAATTGCCATTGAAGAAAACCCTGGTTGATCTTCACTTCAAGGTACAGCTCGTACTGCACGTACTATGTCAGAATGATAATGTCCCACTATGTTTTGGATTATTTTAGGTGACTTGCTCCTTTAGTTATATAAACACACACAATTCAGACAGACAATCTCCACAGAAAAATAGATGTCACTTCTGGAGACTTATATGTGTGGTAAAAGCATGCTTCTGTTCATCTGTGTAAAAAGCTTTTACAAGGTGTGTCAGCACAGGGGAAATCCTGTTTAAATGCAGAGGGGGGTAGCTGGAACGGCTGGAGAATGTTTAATCACTCCTTTTTCCTCTTCATGGGCTGCATGATCCACACTTTGGGGGGAAGCCACATCCTATGTTGCACATAATTAGCTATCATAGCTAACAACTCCCTGATTTGCCACACTGTGTGCATCAGAGAGATAGCACAGATGACAAGGAATTTAGCAACTTACAGCAACACAGATAAAAGCAAATATCAGGATTTCACTTTGAGGGGATTTCTTAGACAGCTCGTGACTTGCTACTTCAGATGCGTTCAAAAAAGTGATGATTGCTTGGTCTGATAAAATGACACAGTTTATAGGAGATAAGGCTAAAGAGGAAAATGAGCAAAGCACAAAATTCCCTTTTTTGTTTTAAGATTGTTGACAGTTAAAAGAGCGAACACGTCTGTTAGAATATGTTGTATCAGACAAAAGCGGTGCAAATATTTTTGGGTTATAGATTCAATCAATAATTTCAGAAACACTGCTGTCTATTGCACTTGGGGTTTCTTCCAATCTGGGAGAGTGAAAAATGTAAAAAGGATTTGATTTTCACTTCAAAATATGGTGATGGACATGTCTGTATTTTGGAGAACGTATGAACTTTAAGGTGGATTATGCAGCAGGAATACTTACAGAATATTTCTTTTGATCCTGTGTGGCCTCGATAAAGTCTTAATCTGCAGAATAAGATCCTTTTGTATCTAGATGATTTTCATCTAAATGTGCTGAAAGGTCTTTTTAGGCAATTATCTACAGTTTGTTGCATTTTTAATATTTTACCTCATACAACTATATCTTTCCATTTCCAGTGGCCTAAGCAAATCTTTGTACAATAATCTGTCCCTTTTCAGCTCACTGCACAGTGTCTTTTTTATCTTTTCAGGGGATCAGTGAAAGCAAATCCACTCTTATATATGCAAATAAGCCACTAAAAGATTGCTGCAAATCTTCTCATTATTAGAAATGCTTTGTGAAGCAGGGGGAATATAAGTTTTAACTAAGATGCAGAAGTGGCACAAATCCCAGTGAGAGTAAGGCTGTTTGAATTGCACCACAACTCATCCTGTAATTTACTTTCAAAGACAAAGTGATTCAGAGGAATGCATAATAACACAGACAAAAGATTTCTCTAAGTTGCTTTGAACCAAAAATAGAATAAAAAAAAAATAGCTAGATCTGCTTGTGATTCACATCTTTCTCTGTTGTTCTGCCACTGAACGTGGATCCAGGGACAGCATCAATATTTTACACATTTTTCAAAACATGAAAAGGCCGGTTGTGTCCAAATTGCAGAGTTTCTCGTGAATTATTCACACTGTTTGCATTTAAAATTCTAAGTCGTAATCGATTTATTTGTTGTGATGATTAACTCAAAGGAATAGCTGTCAAATATTGGTGTGATGCCACAACCGATACCGATAGCAGTGTTCCTTTAAAACTGCACACACACTATATGCACACTATATATACATAAAACTATAACATATTTACATATATTATAGTTTTGAGATCATAAGATGTACACAAGTTGGAATACAACTTTTAGGATCCTGTTTATATGATACGATTAACTCTTGGGTTAACTGATTTCATATTTTAGTCACATCAAAGCTGCAATGTGTATGGAGACCACAATGAAGTCCAGAGGAAGAAAACCTTTTCTCTCCCATGGTATGGGCCCCTATGAGATTCTCACCATATGATAACCTTGAATAAAAATGGGGACTATGCAAACTGAAACTCTAATCATTATTTAAATTAGACACATTCCATTTACCCTTCAACCATTGAAGAATTCACTGTATACATTAAAATTTTGTGACATTTATTAAATATGACTTACTTTTCTTTGAAATACTTAAAATTTTATTTATATATATGTGTAAAGTTTAATGTTTTAAAATTACATATTGCAGATTAACCGCAGTACCTATTTCGACCTCTCTCCTGCAGAAGGTTGCCTGGTTCCCAGTAGTACCCAAAAGGTGTGACCCAAGTCATCCAATTTTAAATACAAGTTTTCCCGATATGGACCAAATGTATGTAAACTTCGGTATTCAAAGAAAGTTACCAAAAAAAAGTCACTTCATCTTGCCTGCTGGTGGGGGTTAGAGAGTCTGGTGACATCAGTGCATGGCATCTTCACTTATGTCAGACTACTCCAGGGTAGCTGCAGTTTTCCACCATCAGTGTGAATATAAATGTGAATGAGTGAATTGTTGAATGTAGTGTGAAACCTTTTGAGGGACTCCGGACTTGTTAAAGTTGTTTCCATTTAGCATAACTGACATGTTCCAAAGAAATCCAGCTGTCAAACATGTCATGTATGTTTGGGCACAAAAAAATATTGTGTTCAATAACAAAGTGTTCAATAACAAACCTAAAGACTTTTGTTATTAAACACAAATATATTATAGCTTTTAAAAAGACATTCAAATTGGTAAAAATTTGTGGCAGAAGATCAATGTTTCATAAATACCAAATGTCAGAGACAATATGTCTGTCTCTGACTTTGGAAATCAGCCACATAGTTTTGATCAATGCATTTCTACATATTTGGCATTTTGTTCTTTTTAAAAGAATAACAATCAGTCAGTAAATTTGTTGGGAATTTATTTTTGTCAAAAAACGGTCTTATTGATGTCACCAGTCTTTGGACCAATGAGGTTAATAGAACTGACATCACACGTAGAATTAGGAAGCATGTGTATCACAGATAACAGATTTGGATGCACCCCTCCATCTCAAACCCTATGAGGGTTCAAAGTCGCAGCACTGTTCCAAGCAGCACATACCGATTCCTAATCTTAGCCCAGCAAAGTCAAAGAGCCGACTTTCAAAGCTGTGCTTGGTCTCTTTGCCATCATCATTACTGAAGCTACAGATGGTACCAGTTTTGATGGGGCTACTGCAAAGCAGGGGGTTTTGAGTGAGGCTGCTCCTGCAAGGGAATAGAGGGTTGTGGTGAGGATGTTTTGATGTGTAAAAATGTTGGAAGTTAAATGTTTTATGTCCCAAGAGAGTTAGGTATCACGTGTTTCCCTCATTCTACACAAGACATGCTCTTATTCTGGCCTGCGCTGTTTTGTCTCAGATGCTATAAGACTTCCCTTAAGATGAAGTGGTTTGTTAGGAGCTAGTGTTATAACACTAAGTTATTCTATTTCAAACCTGTTATTACCCAACATTTGATGTTATGGAAATAGATTTTTGTAAAAGCATGCTCTCTTACATTTTTTTTATTTATTTATTTTCCATGACCATATAAATTATAAAGCATACAAAATAAGACCTGCCAATATGCCAACAACTGTCACCTAGCACTAAAACAGTCCTACTCAACTCACAAGTCTGTTATGCAAACTCATCGATACACGCCTGAACAAAGTCTTTGCCATGAAGATTTAAGTAATATTTTCATCATTTTTGGTTTATAGATAATTTGCACTTGTTAGCATTTTGTGTTTCTGAATAAACACACGCAAAGTGTCCAAGAACACTTTGTGTGTCCAAGAACACAAAGTGTTCAGCGTATGAGTATGTAAATTTGAATGATTGGGCGATACGAGCTGGAGTTTAAAATTATGCCTAAGACACTAAAGGTGCTGGGTTGACCTGATCTCCATGAATTATTGTGGTGGGTATTCTCATTGCACAGCAAGCTTGTCTTATGGTTTGATGTCTTAAGAGATTGCAACAGTAGCGCCCAGGTCTTCATGGTGTGAATGACTCAGAGTCCATTAGCAGACTGTTTTTGCTGGTCACACCAAAAATCATTATGATCAGTGTAGAGAAACTGAACTTTTTTTTTTTGCATTAAAGTCTCTTTCCTGAGGACAGATTAGCAGAAGTTGATGGAAAAGCACACACATGAAAGACCCTGTAATTACTTCATGAAAGAAAACTCAACATCTTCAGAGTTTTTTCCTCAAGCCAAATACCGAGAAATCAGCCAGGAGACTTCTGTGAAGCAGAACAAAATGCTATCCTTTAGTTATATTTTTGCTTGCGAACAACCTTTGAAAAACTGTAAACAACTTTAATTTGATCTGTGAAGCACCTCAGGCTTTGCAGATTCTACAAAAGGTTGAATGACTTTAAATGTCACCAAGGGGCAATCAGCAGATCTTAAACCTTCTGTTACCACCAAAGTGCTGTTTTTTTTATTTTATTTTTTTTTTTTAATCCAAAGGCTGTCTTTTCATACTGTAAGCTTTTAGCACATGTAGATAATTGAACCATTGACACACTGAAAACTCCCAAGTATATATGTATTGCATGAAATACTTTACAACTGAGACTCATACAAAACTAGCACAGTCTGGATGCGCTGACTTTGACAGCTAAATGGAGAAAAATGTTAATTAATTCTCCGGATATGTTTATACAGAATGTGAGATGAATATCAGCATGAGTGTGTTGTAGCAATAAGGCCTACGGAGGATGTTGACAGCCTGTTTTTTTTATCAGACTGAAGAAAAACAAAAGGTCAAATGCAGTTTTCTAATGCTTTGGAGATATTGGCATTTTGGCCATCTGCAATAAAATTTAAATATGCAGTTATTTATTTTAAAAAACCCAAATGCCAAATGTGATTTTCTTGTTTCTTTTCCCCCTTGTTGAGGCTAACTATTATTCTGACCTATAAAACTGCAGTATTTTGGAGAAGATTTGAAGACATTTCCAGAAGGGAAGGGGCTAAAATTAACATAAACTCCATTACCTCCTGAGCGAATATTTCTAAAGCCTGCTTGTAGAGAACTGCAGCAAAGAGTGGCATCTTGGGAGTATCCCAGTTTCCAATAGCCAATGAACACTATGTACATCCCCATCTGTTGTCTGGAAACCAAACAAAGAGAATGCCTTTTCTGTTTCCCCTTTTATATATGCAAATATGTGAAGACTGTTAAATCTTACTGGGGTTTTAACTGAAACTTTGTGCTTTGGTCAAATATATCTAGGAACAACTTTGTTGGAAACTAGCACAAATGTGTGCATGAATGGCCCAATACAAATAACAAATATCTGGAAAAAGTGCTCATGTCTACTGCTAAGTACGGTGGAGAATCTGTAGTGGCGTGGGTCATTTTGACTTTCAGACCCCTGAGAATACGGTTTCAGCTCATGGCATCATAAACAACTCGATAATAGTCACAGACTGGGTTTATTTGCAGTACTCCTCTTATTAAGGCTTCTGGAAAATTGTAAAAGTAAGTTATTTTAGTTAAAAAATTTGGAGTTATTAAATTTTTACATCTTACTGCTGCTGCACAATTTTGCGTCCAAGAAATAAAATAATATGAATTAAAAAGTTAAAGGTCATCTAGTTTTATGAGAAAAAAAAAATATATATATATTTTTTTCCAGTTTGACAGTAATGTTTTTCAGACAGAAGTTGGTGTTAAGATTGAATCAAGGCCTGACAAGGTTTAATTCTTGTGCTGAATCACAGATGTCAAAAGTCAACGCTTCTTAAAAAGAAACAAAATAACTTTCACAAATGTCTTTCTGTAGATATACACTGACTTCTTCCTTCCCTTTATAATAGCGTATACTGTCTATGCTCATTGTATTCCAATACTATGGTCTGCAGGGATGCAGAGCAATGCAACTCTGCAGCATATTTCACATTTACAAAACACCTCTCTAAAATGTTAAAAACTTTGTACACAACAACAGCTGCATCACAGTGTAAAATAACAAACTTTTGTTGTGATGGACTGAAAAAAAACTGCTTAAACTTTTTCTGTTTTAGGTCAGTGAGTATTTTGTGAAATTCTATCATGAGACAAAATCCAAGAGAACTTTGGAAATTATTCAGTATTATGGTGTTTTGAGCATGTGGATTTGTGACAATGCAATAATCATTCCAATGGTAGAAAAAAACAAAAACAAAGGAAAATCTGGTGCCATATCTGCAATAACTTGATAATAAAAAGAAGGTTAGAAGTGACTGCAGTTAGAGTTGAAATGGACCATTCATCAGTCCAAGTTTCAGTTTTTCTTCCTCTTGATAAAAGCACTAAAATATGTGGATGCTGCTTTGGAATTTGAGTCACTATGAATCACAGCATATATGAGCAAAGACAACAAGAGAAAATTATACAGATGCCAGACAATGACAATAAGATAAATGAATGAGAACTAGTCCATGTGGGAACTGTAAACTTAGTTATGCTGAGTTGGGGAATAATGAATATGATTAACTTTATTGTAAGCTATTTAAACTGACAATAGAGGATAATCTGACAACACTGCAAATGGATACATCTGTATAGCTATACTTTTCATGATTGTTTAAACAGATGGATGTGGAATCCTTCATGGATTTTCAATTTATACCAAAGGATGAACCAGACTTGTGGAGGACCAGTATTTTCTTCCTTATATTTTAGTTGATTTATTTTGATTGTTCCATGAGGTCATCGACCACAGCTGCATCTTCTTTTAACCCCCCTTAAAAGCATACAAAGCCGTGACATCATCATCTAGGTTTTTAAATTATTTAGAGGCAAAGTAATCTTAGTGCATGACTTTGAAAACAGCAATAAAAATATATCACAAAAATGATCACTCATGTTAATGTAAAAAAAAGTAGTTAATTTTGATAAAATTGAAATAACTTACATGATCTAAACTCTATTATATAAGTCCAATTAAGCTTCAGGATATGTTTATACAGTGTATATATCTAGTTTCCACTATATACTACTTAACAGTTCAGAACTTAATGTATTGAAATTTTGCTTTACTCCACACGAATACTCCTAGTATAACAAATGCAAAGCCAATTTTTCATTTACAAACATCAGACTGTAAGTCACTATAACAATAAACGTATCTACATGGACATAGCTTGTTGAATTATTTGCATACCAGCTACTGATATCCAATAACTACATTTGAATGTAATTATTCTCTAGCTTCTGTAATCTGATCAGTCATCCCCAGCCTGATGTTGCTGGAACCAGTAGTAATCGGTGCTAACATGGTCTGCAGGTGCCTCCAGCTTTCGAACCAACAACAGTGACAAACTGGTGGTAATTTCTGCCAGTGCAACCTTTCAACCACCCACTCCCCACTCCAATCCTCACTTTCGTGCTGCTTCCATGCGTGCCCTTGTGATTAATGCTTCCCACTCGCCTCTTGCTGCCCTTAAGAAAAGGAGCAGCTTACTGTTTTTCTTGCTATGCCACAGGTCCCCCAAATGACACAGTTTAATAGGATTAGATTTTCTATTTGGGGCGGATGGTGTTTCTTTGCATCTGTTTTAAGGCACAGTAAAAGCTTCCATGAAGTATTTATTTATTTATTTTTGCCAATTTATGTCAGAAAAGAAGAAAGGTGCAACGTTTCGGGTGGGTTGATGCTGTGGCAGTCATGTTGCTGTGAAAAACAACACTGGAGGGAGAGAGATACGGATTTGAGCGGGTGATTCATTTCAATCTGCCACAACGCTGCATGTGCCCAAAGCTGAAATCTCATCGTAGGTTCAGCCTTAATAAAGCTTGCTGGCATTAAGCCTTATTAGTCAGCAGTCAAACACCAAAAGACATCTCACATCCCACAACAAGATTACACCATTGTCTTTCTGATTTTCCATTAGGAGGAAGCTGCACTTGTTTCATGGACATACGGGGCTCTGTAATGTAAAAATTCTCTGTTATACTTAGTTTTTCTCTGCCAGAAGAAATTGAAGCGAGTTATGCAATAAAACTTTCATACCTCTTACCCAGTTTTATAACATGTTTAATGTTATGATACAAAGAAAGCAGACTATCAAGATATCAACGAAACACACTAACAAATAAAAATAATCTCCGGAGTATTCCCTGTAACTGGCAATTCTCAGCACAGAAATATAGTGTCATAGGAGACGTTTCTATATAAAATGTTTTTTTTATTTATATAGTTTTTATTACGTTCACTATGTCCATGGCAGTTTTACATAATACAGATAATCTATGAAAAAAAAAAAAGCTCTTCTGTCTCCTCCCTTTGATCGTACTGACATCTGCATAAACAACCAAAGTCAGAAGGAGTGTTTAGCACTGACAATCATGCTTACGTACACACTGCAGGTCTGCTAGTGGCAAAAAAGTATTTACCGTTACAGAAAAGCTGGTTATCCACTGTCATTGATGGCACTGCTTACTAGTTTGGAATTATGGAAGGTTCTGTGGGGAAGGAGCTGTGGAATAAGAGAGCAGGGGGGGAATTGTAAACAGTGTATATGAGGGTAAGTGGCTGCGCTAAAATCATCCTCTTAGCTCTGATTGGTTGTTTCTGACTGAGTCATGTATTTCTGCAGGTGACAGAATGGTTACGGGGGGAAACAAATCCATTCATCCATCCAGTATCCAACACGCTTATCCTTGCAGTAGAGAGGAGGATAGCTTGATTTTCTTTCCACAATCTGTCTCATACTGTCAGGACATGCTTATATTTTTAGCAAATTTATAAAAAATTATACTTTTCTATGAACGCTACCTGCACTAGCATTCAGTACTAAGTATATGATTATAACATCTGATTTAATATTTTACAATGATGTCATCAGATGGACAAAAATATAAAGCTACATGCAAATCCTTGTATACTAAAGACTAAAATGTATAACATATTTTTGTCAATATAAAACATGTAAAACTAATACTCTAGGTAATATGTTCATATGTTAGGACAGGGCGAAATACTACCAGTGTATGATGTTTAAATTGTTTATATCCATTTGACATCCAAATGACACAACATACTCAGTAGTTATGCAGTTTGAAGCTTACACAAACAAGAAGCCTCCCTTCAAAATAAACTTTAGGTTTGTGTCTATTTCTGGTGCATTAATGGTTAAAAATTTGTTCTTCATTTCTAAAGTTGCTTGCAGTGAGTAGATAATACAGACATTTCATACTTTATAACATTACTCAAGAAAAATTAAACAATGTGGTACAGTAAAACTACTCTTAAAAGTATTTTTTTCTAAAAAAGTTTCTGACTTATATGTAACTGAGTAAATGTAACTAGTTACTACACACCTTTGTTATTAAGTTAGTACATTGCTCAAAAAATTTCAGCCAACTTCTTTCTTTGAAGAAATGCATACGGACAATAGGATTCTACCATTGCCACATGCCACTGTGGCTTTGTTTAATATATGTAAACTTAAATAATTTTACTTAAACCGCAAAGAAAATACTGAGCAAACCACTGTGAGTCAATCCACAAAGTGCTTGTAGTCAAATGAACAAAATAATTTAAGTTATTTAACTTTACAGTGCAACATTTCAAATGAATGCTTATATTTCAAATGTGTATATTTTGATAACAATCATGAATGTTTGTTTTACAAATATATAAATACTTTTATCTAGTTTAAATTACTTAATGTTTAATTAATAAATGGTTTAAATGTTAACTTCGTCAAATGCATCAGTTAAAAAATTACAATACAACAATCATTCCAACCATCAAAACCACAAATTAATAGGCTAGATTTGACAACTACAATATGATTATTTAAGTTCAGATATAGCCTAACGAGCAGGTAGCTAGGCTAAAGCTAATGTAGGCAGACCTTCGAAATTTATTAAAGACCAACAGGTCAAACTGGTAAATATCTAAATAACAATGCCATAAACTGCTTTGTGTTAGGAGAGATGCAACAAATCTCTAAACATATAGAACTCTAAAATGTATTTAGATGTATCATGTGTCAGAAATGGGAGCTATATATTCCATATTATATTTCCACATTTGAGACTATGTTAGGTAATAGCATTCATACTGCTCCAAACTAACAACACCAATGCAAAGAAAACTGGAATTACATAAATGCTGTTTTTATCCTATAGCTGTAAATAGAGTAAACCTCAAATAATATATTTTGCTACCAGTAAAATCCTCTCATGTATTAATATCTGATTGTTCACACATGACTAGAACAATGAAGGCCCACTTGTATTTCTCTCATTCGCAGAACGGATCTGAATAATGACAGTATTGCTCAGTAGCTTTGTATTTTGCAAATTAGAGCTTCTACTAATTATTAGCTTTGCTGATTATCATAGGCGATATTCATATTGTGTCCAATCACAACATTGAGTTCTACGTGTGATCTGATTAAATTACAATTTAAATTAAATTAAAATGTGCTCACTTAGCTGTAATACACTCGTGAACCAGACTTCCTGCCATCTGACTGAGTTTTACTCCCTTAGTGATACTGAATAACTCATGTCTAACAGTATTTCTGAATACATGTATAGACATGATTAAGATAAATTTGTAATTTCACATACTTTTTTTTACCATTAATTGGTCAGACCCTTGTTTATCCACTGCTGCCACTTCAAGCTGGATACATGTTAACCAATTGGATAACATGTACCGGTAAATGTTTTCAGAGTGACAGCCATCCATTTTCTAACACCCTTGTCCCTAGTGGGGTCGGGAGGGGTGCCGGAGGCTATCTCCAGCTAACGTTCCGGGCGAGAGGAACCCTCGACAGGTCGCCAGTCTGCTGCAGACACAGGACAAACAACCATGCACACACACACACACACCCCCTCACACCTAGGGAGAAATTAGAGGAACCAATTAACCTAACAGTGATATTTTGTGGGAGGAAGCCGGAGTACCTGGAGAGAACCCACGCATGCACAGGGAGAACATGCAAACTCTGTGTAGAAAGATCCTGGGCCCTGAATCAAACCCAGGACCTTCTTGCTGCAAGGCAACAGTGCTACCAACTGTGCCACTGTGCAGCCCCTTCGGAGTTACAGTGGAGGTTAAATAGACGTAAGGTATTAATGCATGAAAACAAACTTAAAGAAACAGTTTGTTTCTGATGAAAATTGCTTCATCAGAAAAAGAAACATTTCTTTTCAGAATGGAACATGAGAAAAAAACAAGACTTTGACACAAAAGAAGTGTTTTAATAAAGTTTGCTCGCTGTCAGTTGTTTGAATTGAATGCGATATGGTGTATATTTTGAATTTAAGAATTTAACTCAATGAGAACCGATAATGGGGATTGATAAAGGAATACAGTGCACCAGTCCAGCTGTGTTAATTCCAAATATTACATGCAATAAGAATAGACAAGCTGATTATGCAGATGCCATTAATGCATCTTTAGATGAGCTTTCTGTTCTTGCTCATTCTCCTCAGCCTTCTTTCAGGCTCAAGCATACTTTTTTTATTACAGTTCAATAGCCGTCGTTAACCTAATTTAACTTGATCAACTGAAAACCTTAGCAAATAGCAAAGGCTTGCTACAAGCTGGTAAATTGGAAATGCATTGATAATAGGCCTAACATTTCCCTAAAGGGGTACTTACTGAGAGGAAAATGGATATGGTCAGACATTCCATTCAGTGGTCAGACGCAGATTACTCAAAAGTGGATTTTAATGTTGTTTTAGTCAACAGACTTGTTCTTGATATGTTATTTTAATTCACATTTTTTAGATGTTGGGTGCTATTGTCAACGTCAACCCATTTTAGCTGATGTCAATGAGCAAGCCATAACAAATACTGCTGTTTTAGATAGTACAATAACCAAGAGACACTAAAACCATTGATTATCTGTTAAATTAAAGTTATGTTCTGATGTGTGTTGGTCTTTCACATATAATACCCCAAAAAGTTTGGAGTTGTAGCTTGGCCAAATGTGAACAATTTCAAACAGCATAGATACCTTTGTAAAACATTACAACAATAATATGTATTTCCTTTTTTATATTGTTTTTATAAAAGATTTCATAGTTACAAACCATCTTAAAGAAGATCAACCTATCCTATGAAGACAGGTCAAATTAAAGTCTTTCTCAAATCTGCAATTAACTTCAGTTAAAGTGTATATACTGTATTAATCAAGCTAATCTGGAAATAATTACTCTAATTGCTCTATTATTATTTGTAGCATCGGCCCCCACAAAAGGCAACTCTGACATAACGTGAAGTTCTCTGATAGATGAAAGTGTTTGAAAGGCAAAGGGATTGTGTTTTTAGTTGTCTTTTTTATAAGAATCTGCGAAAATTAGTTCTAGATTTATGATGGCATTTCAGCTCTGTCTACGCATTAGTCACAAACACTGTTTGCTTTTTGTACGGGTTAATGCCTTATCTGAGTTTTCTTCCTACTCTGCACATTAATAGAGTGGACTCAGAAATTGCTTTCATGGACTGACGTCAAAACTTCTGCAGAATCTCAGTGCTCGCATTTGCCTCTACTGATGGCAAAAGAAAAGCACGATGAATAGAGATGTTTCTGCAATTTCCCTCCATACAGAGATATAATTAGGAGTAGAATTTTATTCATTAGCCTATGGAATGAAAAAAAAAAACTTCCTCCCCAAGCGAACTGCCCTTCTACTTCAAAGGGAGGACAGGTTCTTTGAAGCACCACCACCAGGAGTACGAGATGGGAGGGAATGGGTGCAGAGCAGCACTGACATTACTGTTCACTTCATGGCTCTGCCTCTGGACACTTGTTTCACTCTGGAAGACAGATGCTGATCGGCAACTATGTTACAAGGATAATGTTAGCTGATTTTGAGAGGATTTGGCCTCGAACTTGCCCACCTGAAATTGTCTAGATTAACTTTGTGTCATGTCCAGTGATGTCCACCTCAGGTGCGGCTACTTTAAGTGCTTTTCTTCTCTTTATTTCTTTCATGTCTCCCCCTCATTCGGTCTATTTTACAGCTCACTGACCTCAGCGTTGAAGCAGACGCACAGTGAACATGGAGAGAAATGTGTTTGCTCAAACTTTTCTGTTTCCCCTCTCGCTCTTTCTTCTTATTCTCTTTCTGTCTCTCTGGGAGGAGAAGGACAAGGTGATATTCCAATTCACTCTGTGGCTTTGGTTCTCTAAATGTACCAGTCACCTTCAATTTCATTACAACATTTCTGCCTGATGCAAAGGTGGTAGTAGGTTTTTCAGATTTTATTTTATTTTTTTCATTCACACCGTCCATCTACATTTCTGTAAAAGCTTTTTCGAGTCTGCACAGAGACATATGCACTACTTTTTCGGAGGACAGAATCCCAATTAATTTAAAGGTCCTTTGTTTAGTCCTCCTCTTCAGATCAATTTTATGCAGAAGGGAAACAGAAAAAAATCGTTACGCAGCTTAAAAGAAACCTAAGTGAATTACAGTAATTATTTAATGCTTGGTCTTGATCAAGCTAAGTGTTTGAACACACTCTTATTTATTTTCTTAATAGCTCCCTTCATCTCCCAAGGTCCCTCTGTGGACTGTGATAAAAGAAACATTCATGAACAGAGGATGTATCCAACTGTAGAGGAAAAAAAGAAACTGTGGTTTGAATATTTATACTGGAGGCTTTTCATATAAAAACCTCGTTGGAGAATTCTCTATTCACTCCGGAGGCAATAAAATGAACCCTCACTTTCGCAACCAGCATGTGAGGATGTAGTTTTTTTTTTTTGTTTTTTTTTTTCCTACCTTGAGATGTGTGCCCATCTTCAGGAGTAATCAAAGAGAGTGGGCAAATTGTACTGTTAGGGTAGATGTACATTTTTGTGTGGTATAAGTGTTTTGTTATGGTTTTGTGCTGTTTAATGGGTGGAAGGAGGCAGCAGCCGGTGAAGATTACAGCTTTTTTCTTTTTGACACCTACATGTTCTAATGGTAACACCTATTGTGTCAGCACTCTGTTAGCGTTTACTTCCTCCGGAGATACAAAAGAGAGAAACTGTTATATTTGTTTACAGTGCAGGTATGAAATGATACAGCATTTTTTTTATATTATTTTTCAAAAACATCTGGAACACTGGACCAAAAATGTTCGGTTTAGCATAATTTTTCTATTGTTTCACAGTTACTACAGGATACAGTTGGAACCGAGTTTGGCGAGTTAATCAGTTAGGATTATGAACGAATACCAGATTACCAGAAGATAGAAATAAAACTGCATTACATTTTTCAATGTCAGATCTTCATATACGCTAGGATTATTATGTCTTTAAGCTATTTAGGAAATCTCAGAAAACTATCTGATGGCTGTGCAGTTACACCAACACATTTAGATATACTTTTCATTTGGGGCTAAGGCAGGAGGGAGAAGCTTCACAGACTGAAAACACACAACTGTGAAGTACTGACCTGGAAGCATCATTTTGTGGGGTTTAGTGTTTCGGGAGGGACTGGTGCACTTCAGATCTATAACTTTTGCCATAGACTTGGGGAAAGAAAATGCATTAACATATATCTGGATTTCAAATTAATTTGGACATTACTTCTGGGAAGTATGTAAAGAAAAACAAGCATGGAAAGCCCTTTCTGGAGTCAATGTTTGATTTGCATGCTGTTTGCATGGATAACATGTTGGTAAAAAATGCCAGTGTTGGAGGACAAATTATCTTGCACTTTGGTGCACAGAGTTTAAAGAGATAATATGCTTGGTTTTGCATTAATAAGCATTGGTACCTTTTGGGATATTATTTTGCATTTCTGCCAACATTTATTTGTCCCAACAAAACCTCCAAACAAGCTGAAAATTTAAATAAAATTGTCATCTGTGTTTTTGGCTGGGACACAGCGTATTTATTTTATTTTATTTTTTTTTGTATTTGTAGGGTAAAAGTCAAAACTGGTGGATTTCTCTGTCAACACCTCTGCTACACAATACACACAGCTTGACATTGCTCACAGAGTAACAAATTACCATGGCACAAAGAGCAGATGGAAGGTTAACTAATGATTTTTGTAAGCTGTAACCTCAAAAAGACCTCTACCTTTTTTTAAAGGCACAGTCTGGATGGGAGCAAGTTTTTATAGTCTTTTATGAGGGGAATTTTGAGAGGAGAAAAATATATAATAAGATAAATTTAGCAGCACCTTTGGCAGACCAGCTGAAGCCCACCTGTGAGTTTAGATGGAGACACACTCTGACAGGGGTGAAACTCAGAAAAGCAATTTCTCAGTGGTCTAGTTTACATGTTTGTGAATCAGCATTGGTGGTTCAGGGGAAAGAACAGTTTTGACTGCATAGTGAAAGTACCTGGGAACAACAGCTCCTCTAAATGCTTTTATTACAGCACCCCCAAAGGCAGGTTCATTCAGTGTTAAACACAAGCTCGCATGCATAGATATAAAAATATCCTTTATGATTTTGTCTTGCAAAAAAAAAAAAAAAAAAGACAATTGGTAGCACATGTGCAGCCATTTGGGTTTCTGGATGTTTCCCCTCACCCCATATAATCTAATTTCAATTTACCTGTATTCTCTGAGGTCACAGAATCTCTGTCTGACTGTGCCCTGTGAAGGTAAACTTAATTTACTGCTATATCTCTTTCCTCTGCGAAGGCACAGCATATCCAATAGTGAACCTCCTAAACATAATCAATTATCCGAGCTCCAATGGCAGAGAATGCAGAATGCTGATAAGAATTTGTAGACTTTTTTTTCTAATGAAGAGAGAAAAGACGATTTGGTTCAATACCCCGGGGGAGTTTTTTTTCTGTCTCTCCTGGTAAAAGAGAATTATTCATTGCATCCTCTAAGGAAAAGTCGATTATTCCCAAGAACTCGCTGAGTTGTTGTCCCTTTCTCTTTTTTATTCTTTTTTGGTCAAGCAGAGAAGGACCCTAGGCAAAGTCAATTTCTTTGTGTCATATGCTTTGCTTTGCTTTTTCTTAACGGCACGCTTGTCAGGCGGTCAGAGAATTGACTTTGACGTGGTTGTATTATGGACACAAGCGACACCAGGGGATATTTATCAAGGTGCACTGAGGCTGTTGTATTAAACCTGCTGGCGTAGCTGGAAATCAGCATTTCTTTTGCTTCCTGTGCAAAAAATTGTCTCTAACCATATTTTGCCTTAATGCCTTTCCAGATATAACTATGCGGTGTTGTTTTCTTGATTTATTACTTTGATTAAGTCTAAATAGAGGTAATACTTAAAAAATCCACTTTAAAAAAAGAAATAAAAGCTTTTGGTTTATGCTTTTAATGAGCCTTTCGTAAGTCTTCATACCTTCCCCATTTTTCCACGTTATTACCAAAAACTTCACAGCAGTTTGTTCGGATTTTATGTAATAGAGCAACACAAAGGGGTGCATGTTGTGAAGTGAAAGGAAAAGGAGAAATGGTTTTCCAATTTTTTTACTAATAAAAATCTAAAAACCTTTGGTTAGATCAGCTCCACTGAGGCAGCATTTTGTCAAACCACCTTTTGTTTGTAATTCCAGCTTCAATATTTGTTTTTATTTTTTGCAAAATATCTGAAGTTCAATCAGATTGGACAGAAAATGTGTGTAAACAGCTACTTTCTTGCCATGGATCCTCAATAGCTGTAGGTCTTAATTTTGACTGGGTCATTTAACATATTAATCTGTTCTCATTGCATCTCTGAGTGTATTACGCTGTTGTCCTACTGAAAACTGAACCTCCATCTCTGTCTTGTGGTATTTGCAGTCATTAACAACTTTTCTACCAGGAACTCCCCTTATCTAGCTTCATTTATCTTCCCACAACTGTGGACAGCCTTCATGTCCCTGCTGGATAAAGGTCTCCCAATTGTCTATATGTATGTGTAGGTGGTGCCAATGGAGAACAATGACATCCTTTTTACTGGAAGAAGTCTCCAGCAGAACTCAGTTCATTGGGAGCAACCATCTACTGAACCTACTGGGAACTTGAGAAAACACAGAAGAGAGCCAAAATAAAAAGAAGCTCTAGTCCAAGAATACTTTCTATATTAAAGAAAAAATTAAGAGTTAAAATTATCTGTAACTGTTTCAGTGGCTTCATCTTAGAAAGAAACAAAGATAAACATAGCCAGTGGTCAAATCTATGAGAGGAAAAACAGGCAATATATCGTCATTGACAGCAGTTGGTCCTTTAATTGATATATGCAAAAAAGAGACAAACGGAAAAAATAAATAAATAATAAAAAAATAGACTCAGGTTTGTCTTCTATAGAGAGATACAGTTCAGTTTATATAAATAAATGAGAGATAGACTTCTTCTTACAACTCCTCCATAAAGATCAGGTTTGTGGAGAGCATGGCTAATAATTGTCCTGTCAAAAGATTCTCCCATCTGAGTGATGGTTCTCAGTAGCAGCTCCAGAGCTTGGCTGCTTCTCAGTTTAATGCGTTCCATTCCTGGCCTGTAAGTTTAGGCACTCAACCATGTCTTAGTATGTTTGCAGTTGTGCTAAAGAGCTGTGTGATTATGTTCAAAGCTCATGATGGTTTTGTGTAGCCAAATTCTGCATTATGCTTCTCCACAACTTCCTCTCTTTCCTATTCTATATGTTCTTTGGTCTACATAATGCATTTTCTTTCCCTAAGGCACTCATAGAACAGCTGGATTTATCCTGAGGTTAAATTGCACCCTGGTGGACTCTATGTACTAATTAATTTCCCTTAAAGGCATTTGGTTACCCTGGATTCTATTTTGGCTTATCAGAGTACAGCGGGGCTGAATGAATGTATGGCACGTTTCAGGTTTTTGTGATTATTTTCTAACTTTAAAACTATGTAAAAGTTGTGCTTCCACTTTCCCATTATATACCAGTTTTGCTGATGACATAGCATGGTAAAATACAGCCTCTACTACTATGTTATTTGTTTCGTCCAGAAGGTCTGGGCTCTCGACTGTTGAGAAACAATTGCTTGCTGGAGGTTTGAACTTTGTTGGGTTTTTTTTTATTTTACCATTTGCTAACATCTGCCCGTGACACATGTAATGCGCCAGTTACAATTTCCAGTAAGAAGCTTACCGGAAATTGCCTGCTCCGTAAGGCAATTTCCGGATGGAGGATAGTTGCTCCGTAAACAACCATCCTCCACTGCGAAGAGAGACGTACCAACCCGAACAAGGTGGCTGTTAATGTTAATTCAGCGGCTTTGTTCACTTCCTCCGCTGCCATTACTAAAATTACAGAAAATTGACGTCATCATTCACAACTACTCCTGCTTGCTGATTGGCACAGTAAAAAGATATCTATCGGAGACTATCTTGAGTCAAGGGGAGAAAGTCCAGAAAAAGGAATTCTTGCTTCTTGCTGGAAGCAAGAATTTATTTTATTTTTTTCGAGCAGAATTGCACAAGAAGGCAATGACCAGCCTATTGATTACCTAACATTCCAATAACAAAGTGTATGGTTGCAATACTGCGACAGACTGGCGACCTGTCCAGGGTGTACCCCGCCTCTCGCCCGGAACGCAGCTGGAGATAGGCACCAGCAACTCCCGACCCCATTAGGGACAAGGGTGAACAGAAAATGGATGGATGGATGGTTGCAATACAACAAAATATAAGAGAAACAAAAATGAGTGGGAATCATTGAATAAGACCACAAAAGGCCAATACCTTGATCCACTTCTGATTTGGCAAAAGAGAAACCAGCAAATACATAAAAAATGTGAAGAACACAGATTTTTTAAATTTTTTTTTATTGTTCCCTCCAGTTTTAAGAACAACCTGTTGCCTCTCTAAATAAATGTGGTATTTGGGGACCTTCAGACAAAAAGAAAACAGGATCAGTGTCCTTTGTCTCTTCTTAACTCTTAGGAGTAAAATAATTCAAAGTCATGCTGACCTTTTACAAGCACCATTCGTCGGGGACATGGAATTCATGTTCCATGGGCCAGGCTGTTTGCCAACACACTGTTTTTCTACCATTAAACAAGAGTTATGTCACACTTCCCATTTAATCATGGGCTTTTTCCGAGGTCTGGGCTGAATCCATGCGCACTCAGCCAATGACTCACTGTGAGGGGCCCATTTGACAGATTACACCTGCAGTCACACTTAAAGTTAATGTTAGACGGCTCTTGGTGGAGTGGGGAGGAGAGAAGGGCCTCGGTTCCATTAAATGTTCTCAATTGACCTTCAAGGTGAATGAGTAGTTGGGTTCACTATAGTCAACAATAGTGCTTGATGTTAGTGGAGGGCCTTTTACAAAGTTGTTAATCATCATTTCTGTCAAAGTAATGTTTGTCATCACTATGGGAGGAACACCTATACTCTTATTGAAGTCAAATTTTATATCCAAAAATTACTCAGGCCAGAGTGTGCTCTCAAGGGTAGACCAGCAGCTTTAAGGGCAAGCTTGGCAGTTTCATGGTCCAGCGGTGTGCTGTGAGCATCTTGCTACTGCAGAGAGAAAGAATCTTCGAATCATCAAGTCAGAGGAGTGACAAAAGGGTGGAGCAGAAACCTATGAACTTACTCATTAGATCCATCCTTCTTTTTCAGAGAGAGTGAGACATCATGCCACATACAGAAAAAGACAAAGAAACTCCTGAAATGGTTGATCACATCTGTGAAATTGGAAATACTTTATAATTTCATTAATTAGCTGCAAAATGTGCTGCAAAAACGTCTTCTTTAGCTTTCTTTTTTTTTCTGGAGCACAGTACTTGTGCTGGCTATAATATGTCGGTGAGAAGCTTCTATAATCGCACCAAGTGTTACTTTTTGATTTTTAGGGTGCTGTCACACCTGCTAGTCCAGTAGACGTGGTTCAATTTGCGATCAAAATTGTAGCTTGCAATATCTTTTTAGCTGGTGCAATTCACTTTCACACTGCACTGTCAAAACAATCCAAACCTTTTAAAAAACATGTTTACCGCCTTGCCTGTGCTGCCCCAAGAGCCACTAAAGTAAACGACACAAAAACCTCTGAAGAAGACACTGAGCACAACTTCCTTCTTCACAAAATATAAACAAAAATGGAGTGGTGTCAGCTTTTTGCAGTTGTATGATTCCTCTTTTTTTCTTTGGCAAAGACAAAAGAGAATTTCTCCCACTAGTGCTAGACTTGCATGTTTGTTTTGGTTGCATTTTCCTAGAATGCCCTGTGCTTTATTTCGCTTCCTCCGTTGGTCCGCATTGCCTTCACATAATGCATTTGAACTGTGCCAGAGTTCACTTCAACCAAACTGAGATCTAACTTCTTAGTTAAAACAGAGGTTGCTGTTTTGGTCAGAATCAAGAGTTTGATTGTGAAACCCCCAAACAAAATATACTTTCTAGGAAAATGGACAAGAGTTTGATTATAGCAGACTAAACAGGGCTGGTGTGAATGCACCCTCAAATACCACCTAAGTCACCGTAATACCAGGGTTGGTATGATTACACAACAAACATCTTTCTATATTTCACTTTGTACATCTTTTAATGTTTTGATAATTTTTCTCTAATCTTCAGTCCAAGTTATACATACACTCTCAAATACACCCCTACATACATACACATACTTTACACACATACAGACACACACATATATATGGATGTATAAAACCACTTTTTTCATAAAAATCATTAAAACTTGCAGCAGCTCAGGAGCATCTAAGTTATATAGCTTAAATGACATCCCTGTTTATAATTAGAGTGGGCAAATTCATCACAGACTCTGTATGCTGCTTCAGTTTGTCAAAGTCAAGTAGGATGCTTTGGATTTAACTGAGAAACAAACTCTATTTCATGCCTTGTTAGATTTAAAGAGAGCTTAGTCCATTCAGGAACACATTTCATATGTGTTATGTTTAGGTGTGAGTTACGCAAAGCATATTGCACGCTGTTTTAAAAGTGATTTAGCAAGAACTGTGTGAACAGCTATTCTGGTCTCATATTTGCACCCTCAAACATTATCCCACAGTGAATTTTAACCCCTTTTCAAATTAAACATGAAAGTATTTCTACATGTCACCTTCACAGTTCAGAATTTGTTTTAAAGAAGGGCAAGTCTCTACCTTTAAGTGAAATAATAAGATCCCCTTATGCACATACAGGTCCTATGAGCTGAGGTCTACCTTAGCCAAGGATATAACCTTACCTCCCTACCTGAACATTCAATTTAGTAATGGGAATTGAATACCAAATGGTTTCCACCTGCCTTTATGAGAACCTGTGAGCATGGCTGTGTGCCCGAGTTCTTCTTTTTTTTATATAAGTTCAAGTGAATCAAGTGGGAGAAGAGTATGGAGACAGGAAACTCTGCAGATATTGACCCACATTCTCCTCAGTGTGTTCCAAACGCGGAGAAGGAAGGAAGAAACAGTGCTTCTGTGGAGGCCACATGGGGTGAGGGATAAAGTCTAACTTTGTGGAAGTTTAACAATTGTGATTCAGTAAAGCTTCTCACCCTGGAAAGTATAAATTTTGAGCTTTTCTGTGAAATGAAGTTCATCTTTTTCTTTTTTTTTTTTCTTTTAAGAACCTCTCTTAAAAGTGTCTTTGTTAAACCAATTCCACCATTCTATGGCTCGTTTCAGCACTTTTGTCAAAAGTTGCTTCAGGATCTTAAGCATTACTGGTAGTCAATGATTTTTTTAAGCAGGCTGACTGCGGGGGGAAGTGTGTAAGTGCGGGTCAGTATGCATGCATACAGTCTGAGCCAGGACTTCTTAGCATTATTGAACATTTACCACTTAGGGTTCTTAAAGACCCTTACTGCAGACAGCGTGGCACGTTAACTCAGAGATGCGTAACATGGGAAACAAAAATGAATTACTTTTGTTAGCTTGCACAGCGTATTAGTTGTAGCCTTTGCTTGGTTTATTAGGGATTTCGAAAATATTTAGGAGGGCTTTGCTAAATATACAGGCAAGGAGACGTTCTAATACCAGATCTAACCAAGTGTGAAATAGCTTTGGCTAAGTAAGGGGGACAACCATTAATACTGATAAAAATGGGACTAGGTGCTCTCAAGGTGGAATGTAAGCACTCCCTAAGAAAGTGATTTATGTCACCTTCAACTGAGGTTAAAAAAGAAATGTTGCATCCTGCATAAAAAATGTTCTCTTATGCACCATCCTTGCCTTTGTAAGCTGACATAGCAACACACTAAAACTTTTTTTTGTGATATTGCTAGAATTTTAACAGTAGCTAAAAAATGAACTGATGGCAAATGTGTTTAAGCACATTTATAAGCGATAAGTGTAATGACATGAGGTTGCTGTTACTGTTCCTAAAATGTCCTATTTTTAAAAGTACACCACATGTCCAAGACTCACAGTATCCAGGCTAATTAATCCAGATACAACAGTACTTAATATGCGCTTATAGCACAATATATTCCTTCTAAACAACATTTGAAAAGTATAAAACCTCTACTGCAAAATCCAAAGTTTTATATTCAGTCAGTGAAGCAATACAATACATTTCCTCCAATATCACCCTTAACAGTTCAAATAAAGTCAAGCAATTACATTTTTTTTATCTATACCGTGCTTATTAGGTTGATCAAAGTTATATATTCTATGTCTTTTCACCTGCTGTATAAGTGTAACATGACACAGAGAGACTTATTACACGTATCGACTTTTTAAAATGGGAAAGACATTAAAATAAGTAAAGCAGATGAGTGAAGTTTCCATATACTGGGAAATGATTGCCAGTACATATCGCAGAGACTATTATTTCCACTCTTGGGAAATTTGAAACATTTGATATTATAAGGATTAGTTAGTTTTGTAAATAAAAAAGACATCTCTCATTTAGCTTTTATCTATATTTCAGAGTCCTATGGCTAAGTCCTAGAATTGTCACAGGAATGATCTTTTAATGTTGCTTTATTTCAACGCTTTATTCATGGAGACTCTCTGTCTGCACAGATGATCTCCTGACCTTGGCTTGCCAAGTGTGTGAAATGGCTTACACAATTGGGAAGTTGAATTTGATTTATTTAATTCAGTGAATAATTATCTGACCTCTTTGGGACACAACAGGACTTTGAGCACTGGACTTTCAGTCCAACATGTTCAGTCAATCATTACATATGTAGAGAGAATAAAAAAGACAAGATGGTGATATCATGGCAAAAAGAAACCTAGTTTGTCATTACTGAAGAGCAAACACAAATTGTTACACTGTGTGAATAATATTTCACAAAATATGCATAATTTCTACACTTTTAGATCAAAGTAAAATGTGCTTTTAGGTAAACAAACATAAAAAGATAATAAAAAGTGAAACATCATTGTAACGATCATACTCTACATGAATCCTAAAATACTGTTATAACAATTACTGTTGTTAATAAGATGAGCTAGGTTTTCTCCCCCTACCTGTTGTTGGTCACAATATTTGGTCTTTTGTTTGTTTCTGTATTTGGTATTTCAACGTGTTAGCCTACTGCTTGAAGAATCAATGGTCTTTCATCCGTTTCTTTTTCTACTGGATTCTTTCAAATAAAAATCACAGCTTGCAGTCCTACGAAGAAATAAAAAAGTTGTTTGACTCTCTTGAAACACTTGGCCAGAAGAACTAGTATTACAGTAATCAACACCTTGTAAGCTTCTAGTGAGTAATCAACTTCTTAAATGGAAGTATTGAAATTTGTGAAGTACGTGTTCTTCAACAAATTTGAAGAACACATTTACTGATCAATGTTCATCTAAAATTAAGTTTTTCTTTACAATTTACAAAAAAGTAAGTCTTGATCAACTTGATTAAAGTGTTGGGAAAGAAACAGTTTGACTTTGAGCACTATTACTTGACAGTGAAGTCTTTAATACTGCTTTATCTGGACATAGCTTTTCAGAATTCAACCCCTGAATCATTATCCTAACATGGGAGTCTGTGTCTGCATAGAGAGCATGTTCAGGGTTTGTCACCCTCTTAATTGGCTGAATCAATGTGCAGTACATGCCTGTGGACATGCTTTATTAAGCCAATCAAGACTCCTGAGACAAGACCCCGAACAAAAGACCCTTCTCAAGTAGCTAATAAGGTCCGTGGTTGAGAGCAGGTTGGAGCAATAGAGCATGTGGAAGGAAAGACGGTGAACAATGTGTGTTTTTCAGAGGATCAGAGACTCATATATGAATGTTGAGCACGTAACATTTCCGAATGCACTTAGCACTTTTGAAGCCTTTCCAGCCGAAGATCCAGGTGAGCTGAACCGCAGCTTTGAAAAAATATTACATTATAAATGCATTTTCTGTACTGCAGCTAGTAACACAGACAAAAGCCATGCGGATACTCTCTTCCACTATGCACAGAGAGATGGTGCATTAAATCATTTAGTGTTTCCCTTCACAGGTAGGGACCTAAGAAAGAATGGAGAGAACACACATGTGTAATATATAGAAAATGGGACTAGATCTACTGAATTTCAATGGTGCTGGTTAAAATGTGTTGAAATAGCATAAAGAAAGAGGGGACTCATTTGAAATTAGCCTGTCACCTTTAAAGTGCATAAATCCTCTGGAAACCTGGTGTAGTAATGGGATAAAAATACAGTTGAGGACTATAGACTTTCTGGGATCTTCAGGAAAATATTTGATGTTCAAAACTTGTTGATGAATAAAAAAGAATGAATCTTGTTTTTCTCTAATTGCAACACCTACTGCATTGGTGAGGACAAGCACAAGAATGTCTTAATCTTGCTGGTTGAGTACTTTAGTAATATTTACTTTTGGGAATATTTGGAATATCTACTTTGCAGCAGCAAATTATTTTTAGATAATGCAGAATAAACATTCAAAGAGAACAGTTTCTGATTTGATTTGATCTGTGGACATCCTCAGACATTTTGTACTGAAAGATCACATAAATAGTAAGAAAAGCTGCCACATAATGCCTTTTCTCACTTGATAAATATTTCATTCACAAAGAACAGCAGTTGTCGAGACCGGTGGTTTGGCTGTTGACTGCTCAAGCTATCTGTAACAAGCTGAAGTGATGAACAGGAACTATTTTGTCTATGTATCCCGGGGCTTTGGGCTCATCCTTCTTTTAAATCCAAGAATAGATTTTTTTTAAATATTCTGGGAGAATCTGGCTTTTTTAACCTTTCACAAAAATATAGAATTATCATAAAAAGCCTTTTCTGGGGCCACGCCACACATTGTACACAAACTAACAGCAGATAAATTCATGTTACTAGCAGCAGTACTTTCAATGTGGACAAACTTTTTATAGAATTGGACTTGAGGAACATAGCTACATGGGAAAACATGATGGAGATTACTGCAGGGCTGAAAGTTCCTGCTGTAAGGATTATAAATGTATTAAAATGTTACTGGAAAGCTAAAAATAGCGAATCACAAATGTTGGTTATATATTTACTATGTACACATCCATACTGCACATGAACAAAATTGTTGGTACGCCTCTGTTAATGGATAAAAATCCTACAATTGTCACCAAAATGACATGAATCTAACAAAAGTAATAAATAAGAAAGCAGACGTTGCTTTTAAATTGTGGTCAACACATACATAGAAAAAAGATCAATGAAACAGGCCTGGAGATAAACTAGATATTTTCTTTCACAGTCTTCACTGCAAACAACTTTTGTTTGGACCTGTTCACATGTTTCTTGGCCCATTTCTCATTAACTAACTGCTCCAGTTGTCCCAGGTTTAAAGAGTGTCTTTTCTGTATGGCATGTTTCATTTATTTCCTCAGATGTTTCTAATCTCCTTGGGCAACTTCCTTCATTGCTCTCTGCGATCAATGTTCAGTGTTTTACATACTGTGAAACCAAACAGCACAGTACCTACTTACCACCCTGTAATTAGGAAGACTGAACCTGATCACAAGCCCAAAGACATTCTGAATGCTAAACAAAAGACACGCCTTATTACAACATGGCCTTATGGTCAAATTATTTATTTTTGACAGCTACATTTTTTGTCCAGACCTGTTTTATTAGTTTGTTTTTAATTATTTCTTTTGAACCACAATTTGTAAGGAATGTCTGATTTCCATTATTTACTTTTCAGTCATTTTTTATTTGCTACTTTTGTCAGTGTCAAGTTATGTCAGTGGCCATTAAATCGAGTTTTTTAAGTAGGCTGGATATCAGCTGCCTGCTAAACATTAACGGGAAACTAGAGACTCTGCCTGCAGTTTAAGAGAAAGCAATTCTGGATACTCTTTAATGGATTTTTTTGTGAGGGACAATAAGATCCTGAAGATGAGCAGGAGGAATTCCAATTAATAGCTGCTTAATCTAGCATGAAGTGTATTTTTTATCTGCATGGTTGACTTGGAACATTTCACACCACACATACACACACTCTATAACTGTATCCATTTTTTTTTTTCCAATAATAGAGACAAAGCAGTGTCCCTGCACCTATAGACAGCTAATGCAATTGACCTCCATGTCTCTCTTGCTCTGGCTCCTCTGTGCCCACCTGCTGGCTTGTGCCTTTCCCTGCCGCTTGCAGCCCACTTCCACGCCTCCTAGCAACAGCTTGTCGTGGCTTCAGATGCTTTATGTAAACAGAAAATGAAAGCAGACCTTCTCTTGTTCAAGTTGATAGTCTTGGGAATCTATAAAATGTACTGTTTAGCAACAAAACTGCTATCAATATATGACGACCATACAGCATCTTCCAAAAGCATTCACACTCCTGTATAATCTGCTGCAGTTTGCTATTGTGAAAAAAAAATAAAAAAATTGAAAAAGATTATGTGGTGTGAATATTTTTGAGTCAGAAATAACTGTCTCATTCAGTTAAAATAGTCACTGCTCTTGTTCTAGGCAATTTATTCTGATTATTTTTCTCCTGTCTGTTCCAATTGCTTATAAAAAAAATCCCCCAAGAAGTTTAATTTCATTTACATATTTTCCTGCTTCAATTGTCCAAAAGCAAAATTTAACATTCAACATTTGACTGATTTGTCCATTTGAAAAACATATTAATTGCAATCACTTTGGTGATCCTGGTTGGTAAAATTGTGATTATGTTTAAAAGAACTAGTTAAGAAAACTAGCCACTCAAGTAAACTAAAGATTTTTTTCTCTTTTAGTTATTAATATATTGAATGGAGAGAAAGCTGCAAGTGACTAAATACATTAAGCTACAGCTTTATTTGTATAGCTTTTCTCTGCTGAACCCGGACCAGATTAAGTCCGTTCCTACAGCAGGCTCTGCAGACTAAGAACTGAACCAATGTACCGATGGACTTTCCAGCCAGTGCTGTCTTTACAGGATGCAAAATTCCTATTTTGTCTATTTGCCACTTCTTTATTTCCTTCTTCTGGAAAAATAATTACCTGAGAAACATGTTCTCATTGAGTGTTTTGACAGACATTGGACATAAGACTCCATATTATCCATTTATCCCTCCATTGCCTATGCCTGTATATCCTTGGAGGATTGCAGTGGGCAGGTGTCTCCAGTTGTCTTTGGGCAAGAGACTGGCTACTTTCTGAACAATTTGCCAATCCATTAAAGGGAAATACAGAGGCACAAAGGAAACACAGCCATGCATGCACACAATCATCCCTAAGGCCTGTTTCAAACTTACAGTTATAGTTTTGTGCTGTGGAAGGAAGAGAAGCCACATGTGCAATGGGAAATCGTTCAAACTCTGTTTGGAAAATTAAATCCTTGATGGCCTGACTGCAAGACAAATTTTCCAGCAACTGCACCAATTTCATATGAATTGTCTACCTAAAATTCATACTGAAAATATCCATTGGAATCATTTAAAGAACAACACTGTAATATCTTTCTTAGATACTGTATACCTCTAAGAAATGATGCCTACTCCTTACTTTGTAGCTTATATTAGCAAGATCAGTCTTTCTATAAACAAATCCTATTTTGGGGTACAACCTTATTTACATTTCAAGGCTTTGCATCTGCTGTATGATTTATAATCATGTAAGGCAGTGCTGTGGCCTGAATAGAGAGGTTCAAAGAAGCAATTTTGTGTAGTGCATCCATATTGTAGAGTGTAATTTGCACGGTGCAAAGATTGATCTTGGTGATTGTACAGGTTAGCACGGATAATTTGGCCACATATGCACTTAGAATAATGCATTTTATTTATGTTGATAATTCAGGGTACAGAACTGTTGTAAGGTCACATGCTTAATTTAAGTGGATGTACTAATGCAGTATCTTAGAGTTTTGTCTGAGCAAAAACATGACATTTTCAAATAAAAGGATGAGAACATTGAAAGTGTTTGATAAAAACCAAACACTACACCCAGTTTCTCAGATAGAAATGGAGAATTCTTGGGAAACAAGAAACACTGTATGTAGAGTACTACAGTCCTCAATACACTTGTCTCCGTTTCGAACCCCGAGCCAACTAGTGCATGTCCACTCATTCTCTCTGTCCTTCTTCCTGTACAGCTACTGATAAATAAAAGCTGCTAAAGTCACAAAAGTCTTTTAAAAAAGAAATGTCTATCTCGCCTCAACAACATAGAAATACTAAAACAGGCACTTCTTATAAAATTTGAACACTGTAAAAAAGTTTGACATTTTTGTGATGTATTTCAGGAAAGTGAAATTTATATATTATCTAGATTCATTACATATTTCCCAGAAAATTAGAATACAAGACAAAATTTTAAACAGAAATGTATGGCTTCTGAAACATGTTCATTTCTTTTAACTCATTACTTGGTTAAGCAACATGAATTCTGTCTCTCCACTCTTCCACCTGACTCTAGGACCTTTTTATCCAAATTAAATGCAAACTGTACTTTGATTTAAAGAGGACCTTTGCCCTCCGAGCAATAGCCTAATTACGTTTTCTGTTTAGCCAAGGTAAGACACTTCTGAGATCTCTGGTTTGAATGGGCTTTGACACAAGAAATGTGACATTAGTAGCCCATGAGTAGAATTTGTTTCCACTTAATGAGTCTTGATTTTGGATTTTACTTGACAGTGATCTCGAGATTGTGATCATTGCTGTCTACTCAACTTTCCACAGATATGCTTGGATACAATATCCTTTACACAACCAACTGTCATAGGTATGATCCTTTGATTAAATCGCTGACTTTGTCTGAATTTATTTCACGATTTATAGCACTGTGTCACTGGAGCAGACTTAAAGCATACAGAAGTCTAGATGCGTACCAGTTTTATTCCTATATGATGATGGGGCATTTTCTCCAGGGTCAGGATTATACAGTATGTCTAACTTTGCCATAATGCAATATTTGATTGCATCTTCGTAATCTTACTTTCTCAGTACATGAATGTTAATCTTCTTATCTTGTTAAAAGTGTTCACTGCAAATCTGCAACTGCACCGAAGGCTACCAGTCCTTATAATTGCCGGCTGCCATCTACCACCGTTTCCTTTCTTCATCAAATGGTTTACAATAAAATATCAAGTTTGGTTTGCATCTTTGTCTCTTTGTGCAGCCGACTGCGCAGCAGCCTATGACTATTGTTACTATAAAATTAACTAAATAAAACCAATATTAGGCTACAACTGTCTATTTTTTAAAAGGTTTACAGAAATTAGCTTGCACATATGTTGTTTTGACATCCACCATGGTGGAATTGGCCACTTTCTGAAGAGTGTGATGTCACGTGCAGAGGGTCAGTAATGTGTACGCATTAAAAGTACTTAAAAATGTTATTTCATATTCTAAAACTAAATTCTGGGTTTTCATTATGTGTAAACTATAATCATCAAAATAGATATATAACATCTTGAAAATTTCATTCTATGTCTAAGAATAGAATGAAATCTACATATCTGCATATGTAGATTCTAATTAATCTACATGTCAGTTTGGTTTTCTGAAAAGAGTGACAAAAATATATAATTGTTTCACAATGTTTTAATTTTTTTAGATTCACCAGTATGTAATGTAACATATTTTTTCTTCAGCTGTCAATCATGATTCAGACTGTAGCATCCTTTAGTTTTTCCTTCTTTTTTTCTTGAATGATGTCTTGATGACCACTGAAGTCAGTCCTTGGTAATAATGATTCCTCCACCATGCTGTCACCACAAAAACACTGGGCCTTGTCTCCTGCTGTGTTTGATGCTAGAAATCAACCAACCAGTGGGGCAGATAGACACCAATCAGTGACAGACTGTGTCTCACCCAGCATGACTGCCCATATCAGAGATGGTCGGTACCACCCACAGAGTGCCATCTGCTCTACATTTCATCTCAAAGTCCCTTTACCATCTATCTGCTCTCTCGCTGTACACTTTGTGGACTCTGTCAGGAGTCAAAGCTGCTGTTCGGTTGTGACCTCTGTTGCTTTGTCTTGTAGGGTATCAGTGTGGTGTTATTGATGGTCAAAGGTGTAGAAATATCATTTCAAGTCATACTGCATGTTAATCTTTTGAACACTCATTTTTAATTTTGCTATTAGTGTATTTTTTGTGTTTAATATCTTGGAGCACCCGGATAAAATGTTATTTTACAGAAATATGCTATGCTGCGACAAAGAGATTATGCTAATCTTTTAGAATCAACTGATAGAGTCTGTGTGTTCTCTTGACTTCACAAAAAGCTGCTAAACTTGCTTGAATCATAATGTAAGCCCAACAGAATAATGGTATCCAAACATGTTGCCATCTGAGCCAAAATCAGTAAGTTGAAAGTAGTGTTAACACCATCTACCAGACCAGACCATACCAAGACAAGACTAAGCCTTCTAGAGAGGTAAAACCAAGTCCCAAACAAAAAAAATAGACAGTTTTCAACATTATTGCTATAATTCAAATAGCATAGGTGCAGTTGGCTGTTCATTAGCATACATTTTTATACATAAAAAGACTGGTTGTATTGTTAAGGCTAGCTTTTTTCAGCTAGGTGAACTGCCACACCTTCTAACTAACTTAGCATAAGCAGTTGGCAGAGTGATTGCAGGCAACAAGTGATAGTGGAGTACTTAACTTAATGTTCTTTCTTTCTGACAGTACAGACATAAAAAAAACCCACTTTCCATTTACACATTAAAATGTGTTCTTATACCTTCATTAGTTGTATTGGACGTAATTGTGAGTTTCAGTCTAACTGATAATAAAACAATGTTGAAGCTGCTGGGCTGACCTGACTCATCTTGAGAAAAATAACCCAGCATCCAGCACTTTGAAGAACAAAAAAAGACTTAGTCTCAGCAAAAGACTTGAGACCAAGACCAGACCTCCCCCAGGACCACAACACTTGCTTAAAGTAATCCTAGATTGAAGATTATGTTGTTTTACAATTGAGATTTCAAAATAAAATCATGTAATTTTACATGCTCAACAATGAACTTAGTATGCAATATATTTTCTAAACATATATGAATGTTTAAACATATTTTAAACATTTAAAAATATTTTAAACATTCATATATTTGAAAAAAAAAAAAAAAAAAAAAAAAGGAATTAGGAGAAAATTTCACATCTCACAAATTTTGATTAAATTTGCCTCACCACAATAATTGGATTTGTCTTTCTACGAATAACGTTTGCTGGATGAAGCCAAGTTTAATGAATGTCACCAAATGGTTATGGCCTCATTTACGATCAAGTTAGAATTGAAGCAAAAAAAAAAAATTGATTAATAAAACACAAGTACTTTGCATTGTGTCTAATATTTCCCTTTTTCACTTTTCTGTAAAAAGCTGACCCAGAAACATAAAATAATTGGTTTTCTGCACCAGTCGCCTGTGCTCATGGGAATATTTGTATTTTTCTGAAATTGCAGTGATGAACCACAGAAAATCTTTTCAAGGGCCACTAATGGCTGATAGGCTGTTCTTTGGATACCCCTGAACTAGAAACTAATAGCAATGTTGAACTTGCACAGCACTTACAAATATGCAGCATCAACTGTTACTGTAACTGTTGTGGACTAAGAACAATTTGACTTCTGCTTCTGAGGCAGTCACCTCTTTTTTTTTTTTATTCCCAAAGAGTTTTTGCGTGCTAACCCCCTGCACCACCATCTCTCACCTCTTTATCATAGTCAATAATATGGGAGAGAAGCAACAGCACTGCCTGCAGTTTCCAGGAAGGCATTTAACTGTGAGAGTGTGGGGTACCTTCATTCTGAATAATTATAATACAATAAAAAAAAACACAATCTTAGTGTTTTTTATTTCAGAATGATGACTATGCTTCTAAAACTCAGCAGCTTAGTAGAAGAGGAAAATACTTCCAGACAGTTAAGATACTAAAGAAGCATTCTTAATGTGCTGCTGCAGAATAAGACTTATTTATCCACAGCAGCAACAAAAATTGAACATAAAAAATATATATATTGCAATATATATTTTATTGCAGCAGTAGAATAACAGTAACACTGATTGTCCACCTGCAAACTGCTTTAAAATGCATTTCATTTTATAGCTGAATTCTCTCTGCCACTCTTCTAAATGAGAAAGACAAGAAAACATGCTATTTCAGAATTTCAATATTTTGAACTTCCTTAGGAAATGTCTGGAAGAAAATAGACACTCACTTGTCCATATTTAGAAGAAATAACGTTTAAAAAAGCTGTAACTATGACGAGCAAGGATGAAGGACAACACTGGTTTGTCTTGCCACTATATTCAGTGAGTAGGATGGCAAGAAAGGTAAAACCAACCCCTAAAGTCTTGTTTTCAGTCTGAAAAATATGCTACTGTAATGAAAGATTTCTTTAGGCTTTTTTTTCCCCCCACCAGGGGGCTTTTTGTGGGCTCGAGTGTCCCTTATTTGACAGTAGGCTGACAGGAAAGGGGTAAGGAGAGGGGGAAAGACATGTAGCAAATGTCGTCGGGTCCGGGAGTCGAACCCGCGACGGCCGTGTCGAGGATTCAAGGCCTCCAAATGTGGGTCGCGCTAACCCCTACGCCACCACAGCACGCCCTCTTTAGGCTTTTTAATGATCTTTAGAAGGGAGCCAAAAAATGTGGAAGATAATGCAGATGAAGGGAAAACATATTTTATTGTCTACATCTGAAGGTTTTGCTCAGTGAATGAATGGATGACACTAAGTATTTATTTTGACTTCTAAACATAAAACAAAACAAAAAGTAATGTATTTAGACACGCAATTTCCGTCAAAACACACTGCATAAAATGTAAAAACAGCATAATCAACAACACCCTCAAAAGCTCATATGACCTGGGTTATCCAATTTCTGAAAATGCAATTCATACATTATTGATAAAAACATGTTCTCATGAAAGAAACTTAAAAGTTATACCAGTTCAGACCTGCTGACCATGAAAGACAATTTATAAAAATGTTTTGCTTCATCATGCATAAGAAAGTTGCTTTCAGTAAAAATGACTGTTTTGATCTATTTTTTAAAAGGACCGGGAAGCAATACCTTCTACTCAAGGGTATCAGCTTAAAAGCAGCAATGAGCAGATGCTTCTAATCAGCAAGAGTACTTTTTATATTGTTAAAGATATATATGCAACTTTTAAATATAAGCCAAAAACTGTTTTATCTTTCTAATATGGGCCAGTTTTCAAATAGGTTTTTCCACATGCTGCAGAATCACAATGTTCTTACAAAGAGAAAATTTAGTAAGTTAAATGTCTGTCTTTTTAATCTTGCAGAGAGTCTCTGAACTCGTTTTGAATATAAAAAAGAAGAAAGAATGCATTGAGTCATACTGACTTTTGACAAGTTGCTTAAAATGATCTTCCTGTTCTCACAAATCTAGCAGGCAAGGTGCTGTGGTTGAGAGTGCTTGAGGTTTTGATGGTTCATATGAAGAATGTGAAACACCGTGCTTCCTCCTTGGACATTTATTATGTCAATTTCTGATTTTTTTTTTTTTTTTAGAAAATGCTTCCCTGCTTATTCTTATCCCTTAGCCGGATTTGAAGACAGCAAAATCATATGATGATGTTTTGTATTTTGATGTAAATCATCCCATTTTAGCTATAGATTTAAAGGCATTGCTCTGTTACAATATAAATAGTGTCCAGCCCTTTTCCATCCTCTTACAGGTTTTCTTCTAAAATTGCTCTCTATTTAACTCCATCCATCTTTTCATCAATCTTATCATTTGGTTGCAGTGTAAAAAATCAGCATGAGATGTCAGGAAATTTGACCAACATTAACTTGCAACATTTATCTGCTGGAAATTCTGGAATATTGATGAAAACTTGAACTTCATTTATTTTAATAAGATGACGGCAACCAGCTCTTTTTTTCTTCTTTTTTAGGAAATCACCTTCATCTTTATGCATTTGTATCATGTTCTCTCTTGGTTTTGTCATTTGACTTAGAAATTTGTAACAGATATACTCTTTGAATGGCTCTTTAAAGCTCAAAGCTATAACCACACTTATAGAGATGCATTAAACTTCATAGGCTTCTGCATGTAAGTGCTCAGTTAAAGCTCTCCAATACTGGACACTGGATCAAGTCAGTTATTTTTTATTTCTCTTAAAACTTATACTGAACAACCAGGAACCTAGTTTATAAAGAAATGTCTGCATAAAAAGAAAATTCAAACCACAATATTTAAGGAATGCTTAACAAAAATACATTTCCATATCAAGACATTTTCTTTTAGATCAAATTGTTATGTACAGATTACAAAACCTTGAGATCACTGATCCTCTGAAATGTCATTTTTTTCCACTAGTGTCAGTCTCACAGGAGAATTGTTCAACACTACCCAGATCCAATCAGGGTGCAGAAACAATAGCAGCATTGTCTGCCACACATCACAGTATAGAGGATGATATTATCCCTCAGCAAACCTATGAGCAGGGAAATGCCTTTGAGTCTGCCGGCAGCTTTGACACAGCAACTCTTAGATCCATCATGCAAAATCTTTGTCTTGGGGTCCTTTGTTACATTTTAAGAGGCATGCTCTCAGGTGAAGATAAATGCTGTAAACACTGCTTTATGAATGAATAAATTTCCTCCCTTCCCAGCGCCGCTCCATGGGCTGCCATTAATAAACTGATTCATAGCATAATCCACACTCTCAAGCTTTCAGGGCTCCTTTTATACCCCCTATTTATGTTTGCTGTTATTTCAGGGAGTTAGCTGAAAGGATCCAAACGGGAGGAGATAAATCACATTTGCCTGCTTTAATTTATGAGCTGGGGGAGGGGGGCAAAGCACCCTTCCAGCAAACAGCCACAAAGAGCTCAGAAGGAAAATCTGAAAGAAAAGTCCAATCAGGCACATAATCTTTCTCTATAACCTGCAAGCATGAAGTGAGCAAGTTCATTACAAGCCTCATTGTGCGTAACCACAAAAAATCAGAAGTTATTCCCAAAAGTGTGGAGCGTACCTTTCTTCTTCCCCCAGAAAGAGCTTCTCTTTCATCATTGTTAGCACCTGTCTTAAAAGAACTAACAGATTTTCTTTGTGAGAAAATCTTCTAAAATGCTTGAGATGTTTTTTTTATTGGTTCCTTGAAATTCATTGATTTGACAGTTTTAGCTAAAGCAAATGTAATACAGAGCCTACATACTGTTTCCCACATTTTATAAAGGTTACACGTTTATATGTGCCAACGCAAAGTAGCTCAGAATTGTGATGTAAAAGCAAAAGAACATATAGTTTACAAATATTTGCAAATAGAAATAAAAATGAGGGATAGAGTTCTATTTAGACCCCCTTCTGAGTCAACACTTTGTAGGATGTCCTTTTGCTGAAATTACAACTGCAGGTCCTTAGGTCATAAGTCTAAAGGCAAGATTTTGCACAGTGTAAACCCAATAGTTGTCCTGTCAACACATTCGTCCCTCCTGAGCTGTAAATATCTGCAGGGTTCCCATGGACCTCCTGACAACCTCTATGATTAATATACCAACTTGCTCTACTTGCATGTTGGAGGTTGGTGGTTAGGTCCTAGTAGGTTAGCATGTTATGCCATAATCTTTCAATTTTGTGCTGAAAATTGTAGCTTGAATATTGTATTATAAGCAAACCCTGCTTTGAAAATCCCTTTAAACCTTAGCCATGATCTGTCTGTGGTGTTGTCTGGTCGACATGATGAAGCTTGTTCATTCATGTTCTCTCACAAACCTTTGAGGCCTTCACAGAAAAGCTGCATTATGGTTTAATTTACTTGCAGTCATATTCTGCTTACTGATCAGGTGATTTCTGAAAGTAGTGCTCTAGACCAGTGGTCTTTTTATTACCGCAGACCAGTCAAGACTTGATCTAAAATCGGGCATATTCAACATTGTCTTGGCCTGATTATCGCAGCCTGTGGGATTTTCCCTGACTGGGAGCGAGAACGCAGCCTGCTGAATGTGAAAGGTAACCAATCAGAAAGCATGGTCACGTCAGAATGGAAAGGTATCCACAACTGAGAGTCCAGTGGACATCAGAGGTAATATGTGGAAATGTTTGTCATTTTTATATATGTTTATGTTTATTCAGTTAAAAATGTTAACTGCGAAAAAACATAACTCACCTCCAAATCATAGTGCAGCAAATAGGGCGGCTGTTCCCACCATCTTTTATCAAACGCCTTTTCTTTTTGTTACGTCTTTTATCGCTTAAAATGAGTCCACAAACTATCATTACTGCTTCTACATCATAATCCATCTTTGATTATTCTAAATTCACTATGGTATGATGGGGGATTTAGGCTACTGGATGTTCTTCTGGAATCGGGATGTTCATGAGTGGAATCGGTTCGTGTGTGGTGTGTTGCTCCTGCCGTGTGGCTGGACACACAAACCGATCGAACCTGTTGTACTTTTATCGGCTCGTGTTGTGTGCGGTCAATCGTTCGACATTCCTTAAATCGTGCCGTGTGAACCAGACCTAAAACTCATAAGCTCTTCTCCTCTCATCTCATCTCGACCACTGCCCTAACGCTCTCTGATTCTGGTCGCTATGGTAACGTTTACATATCCCTTCAAAATAAGATATAGATGCGCCACAAAAACGAACATTTTACTTTCATGAAAATTTTAACTCACAATAACAACTAATGGGAGCCCTAAGCTTGTTTCTCTGCAAGGAGACGGTCCCATCTGGGAGTTATGAGAGACAATGACACCCGAAGTGTTGCTTGAGAGGGTGCTTGGTCTCTACGTGGCGAAACAGTTTGAAGGCTTCATTGCCTCATTAACAGCCGGTCACCATATCATGCAGAGTGGCCTTGGAATGTGGGAACCACCTACCGGGATAAATCCATTCTCCTGTCTCTTCTCTGGGCCTTTTCCCCTTTGCAAAGACATTTTCAAAGCCATCTGATCTGTTTCTTACTCATTTTGCTGCTTGTGGGTTCAATGTTGGCGTGCAAGACGTAACCGAGAGAATCCGGTTAAAGGATTTTCAAAATAAAAGATCCTCCAGACTCAAACAATACATACAACGGAAATATTTAATTATTTCTTGCGCGGCCAGGTACCAATTGGTCCACGGACCGGTACTGGTCTGCGGCCTGGGGTTTGGGGACCACTGCTCTAGACTGCATGTAGAGTATCAGAAAAAAGGAGGCTAAAGACAAGTGCATGCACAACCTCTTTTTTCCCAGATTTTTATTTGTAAACATAATTAAAGAAGCATAGAATCTTCAACCTGCTCCGGTGTTATTTGCTACTTTGTCTACCAAATAAAATTACAATGAAATACATTGAAATCTGAACCTGACAAAATGTTTTATCTTTGTAAGATAGTTTGTACTGGATTTCCTATTCCAGAGGTACACAAACAAAAGGTCACAGGATGAATTCCCCACAAGAGAAATGCAGTGCCTTTGAACTGCTTCTGGCATTTTCATTGGAGCATTTGTTATTTCAAGGAAAATATTCTTGCTCACAACTGATAACACTTAAAACTAATGTTAACAACTTGTTTCAAACAAATGTAGGAACTGAAACGCTATCATTTTTATCCCTGCTTTACCCCAAAGCAACACAAGCTTCTCACTAACCATCGATGCACAATATACAGACATTTCAATTGGCCTGAAGTGAAACAGGTAAAATCAAACTGAGTGACTTCTGTGCCAACAGCGATCCAATATGCAAATATTATTGACTCATGGTCCAAGTCTAACTGAGCGACCATCTGTTCTCAAGCCACTAAGTAGCTGTTGGACGAGACCTCAGACAACAGTACCTCTACACTCAGCACACTAAAAATAACCTACAGTCCATGTTTATTCATTTATGTAAAAACAACAATGAAAGCAAGTTTATGTTACTTTCAAGAGCACAGTTGTTGTCCTTTCTTGAATAGTTTAGTTGAAGCAAATGTTTCTCCATTGCCACTAAATGTACATTGTAATTAAAGCAGGAGTAATCTATCAAACTGTCCCCTGAATTGGAGGTTTTCCACCAGGCTCCTACAGTTTTATTTCATTTAGAATACAAGTAAAAGCCAAATTGCTGTGAGACAGACCATAGAAACGGGATGTTTTACTCTTTGCATCAGCTGTTCATCATTGTATAGTGGAGTTTTACTCAGACAAAATTGGTCAATAACATTCTGGACACAACATAGCTAAATATTTGTGGTTTAAGGTTATAACTTTGGCAATCTACAAACAATCTCTTGTTCTTGGTTTCTGTAAGGAGGACTGTGCATCACCATGTAAATAAAAAAATAAACTGGTTATGGATATCTTTATGGAAGTAGCACAATTTTGTATATGAAGTAGATTACACATAGCACTGCCTGTTGAATTCTGAATGACCAGTGCAGAGGGAAGTGATATTAAAATAATTTGTTTAGCCACCCTTACCACCTCACATGTAAAGAATCGCATGCGTAGAAAAAGTCATTAACATCCCTTAATAAAAAGTTTTCAGAAGTAATCTGAATCTGTTCAGTTTATTAGTTGATCCGCAACTGAAATGTAGCCCCTAACAAAGAATTTGTCTCCTATGGTTGAGTTATTTGCACAAAGTCAGACAAATTTAGCTCTATCATACAAATACAAAATTACAGCAATACGGAATAATTCTAACTCTAAATATGTGGTATAAGGAACACATACTGGTCTTGTCCCTTGAAGCAATACTGGACTAAAGAGATGTCATAAGAATTCAGGAGCAGGACGATAGACCGCCTAGAGGCGGGGATGGGATACGAGATAATCAGCAAAAAGATTGGTGTGAAGATGATCAATGCTGGCTTGAGAATTTCAAAATAGAAAGGTACAACCTAACAATCGCTTGTCTTTGGAGCTCTGTGCATGGTGTAAGAAAGATTGTGAGAAAGGTAAAGGATCAGCCCACAATTTCTCAGGAAACGCCAGAAAGCTGAGATCACAGTCACAAAGAAAGCCACTGGTAACACACTTTGCCATAATCAACTAATCTCCTGTGATGCCTTCAATGTTTAGCTGGTTAAGAAGGCACATTTACAGGCCCAATGAGCTCCTTAAAATATCAGAGAAGGCTGGGAAGAATGTGTGGCCAATGCCAAGATGTTTAACATCATCTTGAGGTTCGGTGACAGATGGACCATGAAGTCAAGAACACCATCCGCACAGCCACATGGAGGTAGAAACATTATGCTTTGGAGCTTTTCTACTAATGTACAGGAAGATTAATGCTGCATTTAGAATGAACAAGTGTCAAAAAGGTCAATAAACATTCAGCTTGTGGTGTTGGACGCTCGTGCATTTGTAAGTCAGACGCTTGATATCAAGCATCAAAATTGCTCTCAACGTCTGAGCAACGTGTAGCAAAGATGTGCATTCGGAGGAGCCTCTTGACCTTTGCCATTTGTCTCTGTGGGACTCTTTGTTCAGTGTCTTTTTTTTACTGAAAGCAGAAGAAGCATCATTGTCAGATGCCTCTGTGCCATGTCTGGGTTCACCAGATAATTCAGAGGTGTTCTGAGATCAGTGAGTTTCACCACCTACTCCAGAAGCTAAGCGGTGATGAGGGTTGCCTTTCAGTGCTATTTTCGTCTCACCCCTGCCCAGGCTGACAACCGGCTAACCGGCATGAGTGCCTGCATTTCCTGCCAGGACACCAACTACAGGCTACCACATCACATAGCAGAATCTCTCCAACTGATTGATGTGCATCGTACAGCTGTAAAAGTTCTGATTTTCCAACTCTAGCATCTGCCACTTTGAAAGCGCTATACGTGCATCAAACGCTAAAAATCTAAAGAAGAGCAAATTATTTCAAAACGTGCAGCGCTAGACAAGCCTTGGGACATCTCTAAGTGACCTAGATGCATGTACACATACATTTTGCACTAAAACCCCTCAGGATTTGGAAAGCATCTGCATAGGGAAGTGGACCCAAATCACTTCTGAGATGTGTGCAGACCTGTTCACCAACTTCAAGAAATACAGTATTTAGCTTTATACTTGCTGACATCAGTTTCACAATTAAAGTAGTTTTGCTTGAGTATCAAATACTTATTGCACTCAGTAATACAAATTAAATGTAAATGTTTTGTTTTTTGCTTTTTGTGTATTCCTTTTTATATTCTGTCTTTCTGTTAAGCTATATGTGCCAACAATATGGTGGGTTGTTCATTTACAATCGTAGGCCAAAGGTTTACATACCCCAGATAAGAAGGCACATTCAGCTTTTTCTTTTTATCTGAAGTTAAATTAGACCAAGCTCCTCTTATTTTAGATCAGCAAGTGAAACCAAAGTTAATATTTGCTGAGCATCACAAGATATCTATGGTTTATTTATGTGTCAAGTACCAACCTGATAGAAGTGGAGACCATCAAAGAAAACAGCTAGGGAGATTAGAAATGTTCTCTATTTTTTTAAAAGAAATCCACAAAAGGACAGCCCAAAGAATTATATTAAATAAATCATCTCCTCAAATGGGCCCCAATTAGATTTGAAATAACCAAGTAAGTCTGACACTGCATTGTTTGTAGGTTGGGCATAAAATATGTAGCTATAAATGTCAAAGTCCTTGATGTTTAGAATAAGTTATAACTAGAAGAAATATAATTTTTCAAGCAGAATCTCAACGTAGCCTTGGGTTCAGCTTTTTAATTAGCATTCATTTCTCTTTTCTCAAAGTACATGACACTGTCAGTGTTTATTGTTTGGAAATCATTAATGCCTTGCTAAAGGTTACTTGTGTTATTGCACACAATTTATGGTTTATACTTGGCTTTTCTCTTGAACACAGAAATGAAAGCTCTCTGAGCTGTTTGAAACAGACAGTAATATATAATAAAATAAGAATTAAATGATTTCCATCCACCCTCCAACCAAACAAAAAAACCTCTTGCCCCTTATTATTCGAATTGTCAAAAGCAGAAATAATGATTTCCCATTTGGTATGCATTTTCCCCGTCTCTCTCCGGTGGATTTTTTTGGGGGGGGTAGAGGGGGTCACAGAAAGGCAGCGTGGCGCTTGCGCCTGTGTTTCATATCTTATCAAATTCAGAGACAAAAATTACAAAAAAAACAACCCTCTGTGTTAGATTGTCTGGCTGAATGGTAAATATCAGGCTTATAATGAGCTTTCCCTGTTGCCGTTTCCCTCTTTTGTAATGTAAAGTGGTTAAGCACCTCTGAGAGAAGGGTGCTTCTTTGCTTCTGTAAACATCATTTCCTCCATTGCTCACATCCCTGGGACATCCAGTTCCTCTGTGGCATTAAAAGTAAACTCCTTCTTCAATAGAACCCAATTACAGAAATTTTTTTTTCCATCATTTGATGGCTGCCTCTAAAAATAATCTGCAATGACTCATTCTCAAAAATTAAACAGAAATTACTATATAACCCCCAAATACCTTGGTCTTTTAATTTTTTTAGTTTGTTAGTTTTTTCTGTATGTGTACAATGGATAATGCTCTTTCTTACGTAATCTAAGTTGACCTTTTCCCCTTAGGCTTTTTAGCATTTTTTAATGTGCCTGTCTGTGTATGTGCTTTTAGCAAACATTCTCAGTGCTGACCTGCACATAAAACATAGCAATGTAGTTGCTCTATGTCATAAACAAACAAAAACATGGTAAAAATCCCATAGAATTATAGCACGGCAAATAAAACCCTTCACTCAGACAGAGGCACTGGAAATTGATTCTAAAAATTTTACCTCTATAATCAAAAATACATATTTTATTTTTTCATACAAAATTCTTTGCAAAGTTTAACTTTTATTAAAATCATTTGTTTTAACAAATACGTTCCTATGAGAAGCCTAATACTTGCCAAAATTTATGTATTTGTTCTCTTATGAGAACAGGTGATCTTACTTCAGTATAGTATTTTAATTAAACTTTTAATTTTGATGGAACACAAAAACAAATGAACAAAAAAAGACACACACACTCACCAAAAGAAATCCAGTCTGTGGCTCAAAAAAGCAATACATTCAACTAAATTCCAAACCTGAGTTCGTCTTGTCTTGTTGAAAATGAAACTACACAAAAAGCTATATGATCATTTGAATGAACATAACTCCACAGCAGCAAACTTTTTATGGTAAAACCAGTTAAAAGATGTCAGATTTGTATTTGTAATTTGAATTTCCATGTGAAAAAAAAGGTCTTTTGCATGGATTTTGCTCACAATTATATGTTTTGTATGCCTCGAGGTGACAGAACTTTATTTTAGCATAATCTGTTTACTTACTGCGTTTGTACCTCCTGCAAATATGTACAACATGAAAGCCCATGCTAAAGTTTTTGTCATTAGTGAGTTGGATATTTGTCTCGGTTTAAGTTATTTTATAATTTTTCACTTAGCGTCTGCATACCTTTGTGCTGCACATACGCTCGTTCGCTTTCTTGTCTGTGTTTACCGTTTGTATCCTAGAGCTGTTTGATGTCCTGAGAAATGAGTCAGATGCTGAACAACATTCTAAAATTTTAAAGAAAACATATCCAGCTGTCACAGCAGTACAAGAAGTAATGTAGCTCAGATTTTCAGTCCAGGATTTGTACTTTCTTTGAAATATCAGTGACAAGACTCATGCCATCTGTCACAGAAGTACCCTGCATGTTTATTACCGTCAGTTCTTTGGAAACTCAACTCCCACCATGTCTTTGACAGAAACCGATTTTAATTTTTTTGTAAACCAAAATCTATTTCTCTAGCTTGGCAATGGTGTATGCAAAAAGGGAGTAAGGTAAGGAAAAGTCAATGCAATTGGAATGGGTAATACACTGTACATAAAGTACTGCAACTCTAGCAGTACTTTATAACATGTCGAGTCATGTTAAGATGGAAAATGTGTGTCGAAGGTTTTCCTTTCAGATGCTAAATATTGACACACAAACAAACAGATTACATTATCATGACTATACCTACCACTGTTGTAAAGTTTTCGTATCCTCACAGATTCTAGTAATTGCCCAAATTTTCCATTATTCTACACACAGTTCTACTCATATGAAGCAAAAATATGTTTCAATTTAATACACAGATGAGGTCCTGTACAGTAAGAGTAGCACCCTATTGTCATGGTCATATACAAAACAATGTGAAACAGAATTTTCACATTACAGAAAGTAAAATCAAGAAATCCAGTGTTAAGGCAGGTTTTTGCCAAAGGTTTTACCTGGAAGTTCAAATTATTGCACTGACAAAAAGGCCGCAACACCCCATCCTGCCTTCGAGCTTTCTTTTGATCTTCAAACTAATTTTAATATCAGACAAAGATAACATCAGAAAATGCAAATATCAAAAGGGATTTAATTTAATAAGAGGAAAAAGTTATCTAAACCAAGTTGTTGCTGTGTGAAAAATCTATTGAAATTTGATGCAAAAGCAGATCAAAAATGTACCCTGAAACTAACAAAACTTTGGGTTATGCCAAGTGCTCAAATATAATTAAGATATTCTGAATAATCTTTTTATCTAATTTTGATAATTATTGAATCAGTAAAGGATTTCATGTAACATTTAATCAAATTTGTACTGTTATAAGGTTTGACATTAAAATAGTTTTTCAGCTTAATTTGTCTTAATTATTGTAGTTAAATATTTAATATCCCGCCTTTGTTCTCTATACTTATCTTACTGCTCTCAAATCTTGACTTTACCAAATTTGTATGTATATTTTTGGGTGTTGAAGTGTGCTTTCCCATCAAGAAGCCACACATCCCAGATCATGAAAGCTAATTGTAGCAAGTCACGTAAAGGCTAATTTGTACTTTGAATAAAAAATGCTTCCAGTTACCATACCAATACTCGTACTACTACTATTATTATTTCTACAACTAAATGTTAATTCAATATTTGGAAGCATGACCAACACGGACTGAATGGCACTTCCTCTGCTAACATTGTTAAGCTACAGGCAGACTACAATTCTAAAACAGTGCAGAAAATCGGTGTCATCGTTCACAACTTCTCCTACTGTTCACTGATTAGCCCAGTAGAAAATCTACTGGAGACAATCCAAGTCAAGGGGAGAAAGCTCAGACTGTGTGTAAACGAGACTTTTGTTTTGTTTTTTTGGAGCAAAATTGCACAGGAAGACAATGTCCAGGTTACATATTTTATAAAGGATACTTTTGTTTGGATAAGCGTCTAGAGTGTATGTTAAGTTAATTACCATTATATTATAGACTGCACAAATATTACAAATACCTTGTTCATTTTTGTTTTGCCTTTGCAAAAGATCATGGGTGACATTACCAAATACAAGCCAAACATAAGAAATACTTACAATATTAAAAAGTTTGCATATAATTCTATTCATGACAGCAAAAGAAAATGAATAAAATGAACTAGATCTTGTCATCTTGAACTTTTGTTCTTGCGCATTTCAGCTGTTTTCCTCCCCAGGCTGAGATTAATTGTTTGTACATCCAGCACTGACAACAGCGTTTATGAAAGGAGGACTGCAGATACAGAGCTGCATTTCAGGTTCTCTCCTGCCGTATTTTTTATCTTTCATTGGTTGTCTTATTTACCACTTTTCTTTGATTCACCGGAGGAAAAACACAGTGGGAGAATGTAATGGGAATGTGTCAGATAGAGAACTTCAGGCAACAGCCTGCAGGGGTAGAAAGGTGATGTCTCAATTTATGATTCACCTCCCACATTGTTCGTAAATTTATCACCGAAATACCACCTGCTGCCACTATTGATGCCTTTGTCACCCACACAAGAGCAGTGACTGTGATACTCTAGAGAACCACTGAAAAACTGCAAAGGCAGAGTTCACAAAGGCTCTAGTAAGTAACTAAAGTTTTAAGAAGATGTCTCAGCAGCATGAATATGTGTACTTTCCATTCAAAATTAATAGAAAAAACAGTCTTCGAAATAAAGGAGTTGAATTTGTATTGTGGCTTTATTGTCTATTTTTTGGGTAAAATAAGCTTTGTATCAGAGAGCCATATCAGGCTCAATACTGCCTTCTATTAATAATCTGTTCCACAGGGGGAATTTTATCCAAGAAATAAAAATGTGTGCGAAGATCTGAATAGATTTTATCCATGGCTGAATTAATTCACCTCCTGCATTGTCCTGTTCTACGATTCACATTATTGGTTTGGGTGATGAGCAATTTCAAATGCTTTCAGAATTCAATGTGCTGTACCACTGAGATACAGGATTATGTCTTTGAACACTGCTGAACATTATGATAACTTAATAGGCAGGATGTGAACTCAGCTGACCCACAGTTAGTCAGTCTTTAACAGACTTTCAAAAATACATCCCTGATCTTGCCTCCCATCAGTGTGGCTAATTCTTAGCATTTCATGTTGGAAGAAAATCATAACCAACCCACAACTAAGAGATTTTTATATTATTTTCTGATAAATTTTCTATAAAAACTACCAATTAGTACCAGGAGGAGTGTCTTTGCACTGTCAACCATGCTTGTGTATGTGCTCTACCCCCACATCCCTGCTTCTGCGTTAATGGTAGTATAATAACTTACCCTTACTTACTGAAAATTGTTTATCCACCTTCATCAGAACTATTACAAGTAAAAACCAAAATAATATGTTTATTTTAGTGATTTGTGTAAGGTTTGTAGAGGACTCAAATACAGACAGGTTGCAAACCTGATGGAGAGATGATGGAGTTGCATCTTGTGACAAAATGGGTAGATGTGCAACAGAAACAATATACTCCAGAGGAAGACTCAAACCACTAAGGCATTGGAATAGGTAAATTGTGAATCTGGCAATGACTAGAAGCATACCAGGAGTATAAACACAAGCGGCACTGTTTGCTGAGACAAGGACCAGGTGAGTTTATTTACACTGATGTAGAACACCTGTGTACCAGGAGCTTTTGGTAGCCAAGGAAATTAAAAGAGTAAAATGCACAGGGAGGGAAAAATGGTTAATAAGTCCAATAACTAAATATTTGTAAGAACAAAAGACTAAGAGCACAAAACACAGGAATAACTCAAAATACAGGAGACCAGAATGCAGACCAAAAAAGAAAGTCAGTTTTCAGTGCAATTTCTTGGTTTGTTGCTTATCCTTTTGTTGCCACTCCTCTTTACATTCACTATCCACATCGTCTCAAACAAGAGTGAAGATTTCCAAGACTGCTGTACAATATGTGATGAAAGTGCCTATGGTGGGTCTATTTATCAGACACAAAGAGCAGGATCACTGCCGGTTCTGCTCCTTTTTCCACCTGATGCTTCACCTCAGGAGTGCAATTTTCATAGATAAGCATTCTAATCCTGGGGTGACACAAGACCCCAGGCTGAAGAAACCCACACATTCAACTGTGCTATTGCTGTGTGGAACATATCACCGTGAACACAAGTACTCAGGATATAAACCTAGCTTCTCTCATGACAACCTCTTCTTTTACTGCCGCAGTCTCCTTTGATCATCTACAAAGCCGGATGACTGAATGAAAACTCTTGTTTACAACACTTTAAAACTCCAGCTGCCTCAGAAAATTCTGACACAATAGGATTTTCTTTTCTTTTTTATCTTCACGGGGATATACATCCTGCATTTTTTTTAATCATTATTCTTAAAAAAAGATTTGGCCCAACTAGCTTCTTTATGAAAAGAGCTTTTTTTTCCTCATGATGTAGAATGTTTTCCAAATTGTTCCTGTCCTTGTTAAAGAAATGCCTTTATGCTTAGGAAATTGTGTTTATTTGTGATTACAAATTCACAGAGGGCAAAAAAAATCCACCAGGAAGCCACGATAAAGCAGAGAATCAGTAGTGCTGTTTACCCCCACATCCCTGCTTCTCTTCAACCACCACCCCATCCCCCGACCCGCTTTTCAAACCCCACTGGCATTATTCTATTCTACTGATGAAAGAGATTGCCTGGGTCTTGCACTAATGAATTGGCATTATTATTAAATGATGTTTGTTAATTATGACCTAGTTTGCTATGAGTGAATCACACAGAAAGCAGAAACCGAAATAAACACCAGGAATTAAGGGCTCACAGTCAGTGCCAGCAGTTAGTTTTGGAGTTAAACTGCTGCTTGGCTACAACCTAAACAAGGAATCTATTTAAAGATCACTGGCGCTCCCTTGTGGTGTGGCAGCGAACATGTTTTTTTTTTTTCTATTCTTTAGTGGAAAACCTTTTAAATATGTTAACAGTAGAGCTTACTGCTCAATTTTTAAGATCTGTTTTGAATAGCACATCAGTTTACATAAGGTAATTACTGATGTTTACTTTATTTTTGCCAAGATTAGACATCCTGCAGCCGTTCTCTTTCTCTAAAGCAGAGATTAGGGCTTTTCAAGTATGTGCTTGCAAGTTTAATCACCCCCCCGATTTTGTGCCCCATCTTTAACAGAGCATGGGGAAAGAAGTGGAGCAGATGAAAAGCTCTGAGCTTCTCATCTCAGTGATCAAATATTTCCTTTTCATTTGAAATTCTGCTTTGTTGTTAATGATGTTGACACAAACTTCAGTCAGTGTCTGATAATTTTGATGGCAGGGTGTTTGACAAATGCAAATGAGCAAATGGTAATTAGAATTTTTGATCCAAACTGTTTTAAGAAGCAAACTTTTACACTCTCTCTGAAATGTGATTATCTTGCTATGGTGGAAGCTGGCTTGAACTCACAGTGACACCTTGTGGAAGACATCAGCAACATGTTTGCATTCATCACAGAATGTGAATCTCTATTACAGACAGTGCCAGTATGACTCGGTTTACTGTCAGATATTTCAATCATGAAGGCAGAAACACGCAGAAGATAATGCAATTAAAATATCTCAATTTCAACTCCGATTTGTGGCTTTTTAAATCAAATATTCAACAATAATATTGTACCATCTATCAATTTTCTGTAATCCTTTAATTGCCTCTCAAGTTCCCATTACAGTTTCAAAAAGGAGAAAGGTGTGGGGTTAAATATTTTCTTTACTGACAGGAAATATGTAAGCTGTGGAGTGAAAAGAATATCAAGATATGTTAACCCTCCATTTTAGTTGACTTAAAAAGCGCAAATTAATGGTTCTAATTTATGATTACTGAAGGACAAAGTTAGTATAATTAGAAAATGGGATTTGAAATGTGGAGCCACTAGAAATGCCACGACTCATCTGAATAAAGATTCTGCATAACAGAATTTTTTTTTTTTATATAGCAAATAAGCCTTTCTTATTTACAAAAAGGAAAGATATTGCTTTTAAGATAGCTGAGGGTTTTTCCAAGTAAGGCTTTGTGAAAAGCCCATGATATTATGAACTTAAAATCTTACCTTAGGCTTCCCTGCTTTAATGTGCCTGATTCAACTGATTGCAGTTCAACAAATGACTGTTAATCAGTCATCAATTGAAATCAGCTGGACTGAAGCAAGGAAATACCTAAAATATGCAGGGCAGTGAGCCTTGAGGACCAGGGTTGGGAAACACTGCAACAGATAACCCTCTCATCATTTAGTCCAACAAAGCTACAGCTGGTGGGGTTTCACAAGCCAACAGTGGAATTTTACAGTATTAAGCAGCAAAGCACATTATCACTACCTTCACTACCTTCACTTTTTTTCTGCCATGCATCCTGATGTCAGGTTCTTCAAGTAAGATAACAACAAGATTCATCTGACCAGACCCCCTTCTTCCATTGCCCTGCCGTCCATTTACTAAGTTTAGATCCACATTGCTGATGCTTTCAGGGCTGGACAGTGAAAACCATAGACACCCTGAATGGTCAGCAGGAACAAACTGTCATTCACTGTACTCCAACACATTCTTCTTATAATCAGGGTTAACGCACAGGTCAGGCTTTCCACCCCACATGCCTCAGTGAGCCTTGATCTCCAAGGTGGTAATTTTTGATAGTTACTGACAATTGCATTGAGCAACATCACAACAGTTGCAGTTCTGGAGATACTCATACCCAGCTGTCTAGCTATCTCAAACTAACTCAAATTCTTAGAATTGCTCATTTTTTCCTGCTTCTAACACATCGGTTTTGAGGGCAAAATGTCCACTACTGTTATGATGAATTGTTATGCAGTTGTCGTAATGTATGGCCTGATTCATGTAGTGTGATTCATTTTTTTCCCCATATAAATTAAGTCAAAAACACAAACTAAGGTTTTAATCATCTTATTAGGGTTGAAAAATGTAAGGCTCATCTTACACTTCAGCAGAACTGAAACTCGTGGGAGCAAGAAGTTTGTTCTTACATTGCTGCATGACTGGCTTCATCCCACTTCCATTCTTCACCCACCATATGTCTGTCCCACGCAGCAGAGAGGCTATAGAGTGTTACAGCCGTTATGTATGACTCTTAACAGACCTCTCCTTCATACATCACTTCAAGCCGCCAGGGAATTTATTCACTTTATCAGCACTGAGTCACAAAGTCAGTTCAGCGGAAATAACTCTCGGGAAAAGACGTCATTTTAAAGAATCACTCTTTGGGCTCTCAGGGAGAAGAGAAAAGCTTCTCCAATCCTCTCAATGCACATCACTCGGCCCTTCTGTTACACAATTCTGTTTAAACTCCAATATGTTTCATTGGACCAAAAATAATGACACTGTGCAGAGTGAAATTTAGCTTAATGTTCCATTTGTGAGTGAAACACAATGGGAAGAATCTGCCTCTTAATGGGTGTTTTTTTTTTTTTTTTGTAGAAGCAGTACCTTACAATTTAAAAAAGAGATTACTGTTCATCTCCATAAAAAGCAGTTTTGGGAAGTACCAGAGTATTGCTGTCTTTTGCAGGCTTCCATTATTCTCATAATGGAGCTTAACATACCCTAAGTGAAAGCATTCTTTAGGCTTGCTGCAGCTTGTATCACCATTGAAGAACATTCTAGTATTTTGGATGTGTTACACAGCTCTGTGCTGCCAGGGCTTCAGGGAGGGTGAGGAGAGGTGTCAGATTCCAGACCCAATGAGGCTTAAAGGAAATGATGTCACCCTTTGCCCAGACTACCATGATTCATTAGTTTCAGCCTGAGCTTTCATGTTGCCCTATATTAGGGGGCCCTGGCAGTTGTGGCAGTCTTGGCAATGCCACGCTGACAGGGAAAAATACCTGGTGCGTTACATTCTCCTCTCAACACATACTGGATTTTCATGTTGCTTTTCTCCATTACAAACAACCCAGAGAGTTTATTCAGGGTTCAGACTGCAGGCTGAACTCTTATACACAGATCTCTTGATAGAGATTTAGAGCCTTCTGTGGTTATTTTTTTATTATCTTTTTCTTTAGTTTGGAGTCTTAAATATGATGTGGAAACAGGAGGTGGTCCATTAAAACCACTACAAAGCAAATTCAACACCAAGAAACTTTCCTTTCAGAGGGGAGGTAGATCATAAGATCTCTGTAGGAGAACTTGAAAACAGCAGGTAGCCAACCTGTCCGACGCTAAACCATGCATTTTTGGGAGGACATTTAACCTGCTTGCAGCACAAACAGAAATTATAGAAGATTACACATGAGTGTGCACGTAGACAAACATAGCCCAGTTCCCCTTTCTTTCGGCTCAAAGTATTTGACTACCTAAAATATGTGATTTGAGATAATCTATGTGTGTGTCTGTGAGTTGTATACTTTAGATTTGCTCAAGGGTTTGATTTTTTTTTTTTTTTTTTGCAGGATATCATTCCCCATTTCTTCTGCTTATGTCAGAGCTAGAACATTTATGGAGCAAATCTGCTGAGCTAAGTAAAACTTACTTGGAATTAGACCTCAAAGAACCCAACTAAATCTAATAAAATTCTTTTTTTTTTTAGTTCTTCATATCAAGGCTGCAATATATCTTTTATCAAACACAGTATGATCTGATGGGCTTTTGTTTTAATTCAGAAGACTACCGCAATGCTACATTTTTAAAATTGGAATGTTCACCAGTTGGGTTGTGTGTGTGTTGTTGGTTTTCTCTCACCTTCCCTTCTACCCCGTTTTCCTGTGGTGCTGATCTCTTCCGAGACCAAGGTTGTTCCTGCTGCCAAAGCTGTTCCTGCTACACTGCTCACCCACCTGCAATGCATCATGTCATCAAGTTAGTATAAAAGGACCAGCGGGACTCCCAACCGTTGCCAGGTTGTCTGTCTCAGTAGTGGTATTTCAGCTCTTTTTCTTTTTATGCCTCCAGGGAAAGCTTGCTACATTCTCCTTGAAGTTTTTGTGGCTTTCAATTACCTACCTGAAGCTCACCTTGTTTCTCCCCTGGATTACTCTTTTAATACCTTGGTTGCTTTATGGTTTTTACTATGTCTGCAATAATTATCTAGGAAACCCACCAAACTGCATGGGAGGTGATCTGTCAAACCCCCTCCATTTACCTCAATTGTAGTGATGGGTAAATGAGGCGTCGTGAAGAGTTTCAACCCATAGCAAAACTGTATCGATACTGTGTCGATACTGTGTCACTGAATACTGACACCTGCTGGACATTAAAAATCCCTACAGACAACGTAGTTGACAGACTGATTTTAAAATGTTGAAAGATCCATATAGGACCAAAAAAGAAAAAAAAAACAAATCTGTCTGGAGCCGCTTATAATGAAGGCAAAACAGGCTTTAAGTGTTATTTTAGCTATTTTAGCCTATTATCAAAACGACAAAGTGTATACATAATTAGTATTCATGATTAAATGTTTATTTTCCCTGCAGTGCGTCCTGGACGGAATGACGCACCATGTGACTATTATGTTGCACGATGGTGCTTTAAGTTTACCTTCTGTTACAATATTAATGTTTATGTTTTGTTGCATTGATAAAATTAAAGAAATGCAATAAAGAAATCAGATTTTTTATGGCACTTTTATTATGAAGATCGACAGGCATAGGGTCATTTTTTTCCTTTTGAAACTCGGAAAATCTGCTCCCAAATGCATTTGGAATAACGATCGACAAAACAACAAAATGGAACGTGCATAACTTGAAATAAAACTCAACCTGCAGTTACAAAATAAAACAACAGCATTTTGAAAAGGTAAAGTATATCAAATTAAATTAACACATTTTAAGTTTGATTTTTGTGCAAATGCCGAGCAAGTCAGTGCAATGGTAAGACATAAAAGCATCCTCTTCTCTTCTGACACACAACCATCTTCGGACTTGAGCAACAAAAGACAATGATATGGCTAAATGTCATTCTAAATATATACTGACAAAAATCACTAATCAATTTATAAAAACAACCACTTTGTTAATAAATATATGCGCCTATGGCAGGATTGTATTCTTACGTGTTTAATGTGACTTCTGTTTACGGACATCACTGGATGCTTCTCAACATCGAGCATTTAAGATGTAACTTTAATCTTGATGCAGCAGCTAAAGTAACATACCTTCCCTGGAAATGTCTTTCCACATTACCATATTTTTCATACAATAAGTTGCTACTTTTCCCCCACACGGCTTATAGCCTGGTGCGACTGACTTATATATTTACCTTTCCAGGTTTTTTTTTTTTCCAAAAAAATTGTAGGTGGGGCTTATATTAAGGTGCTCTATAGTCCGGAAAGTACTGTATTTGCTATTTGACAACTTCTCGATGCATAGCAAACATTCAGGTAGTCCTTCCGCATTGGAAATTAATGCAAATGATTCGGTCCAAGAATTGTAGAATCTCTACTCGGTTGTTTTTCTCTTTTGCTCTACATGGCCCACCGCACACCCGTCAGATTGTTTACAACAGCCACCTGTCTCGCGTCCCGCCCAGATGAAAGCTTTTTTTGACACAACTTCTCCTGCTGTAGAAAAGATGAAGTAAAGAATACATTTATATGAAATAATTTATAAAAAGCAACTGAGTAATTTGTAGAATGGCTGTATACCTGAGTTTATCCTAGGTGTATCTGGGACTTCATTCACATAGCTCTGGATTGGTTTAAATTCTACTTGGCTGAATGTAGTTTCTGTGTCTGTCTTGATGCCCATAGGTCCTCCTCTGCTCCACTCTCCTGCGGTGTCCCACAGGGATCAGTTTTAGGACCTCTTCTCTTCTCGCTGTACCTCCTTCCTCTCGGCTCTATTTTTAGAAAATACGAGATTCCTTTTCACTGTTATGCAGATGACACACAATTATATCTACCACTAAAAAATACAGACTCTGCCTCCTTTCGATCTCTGCTTCTATGTCCTCAATTTCTTGAAACTTAATGACGATAAGACAGAGGTAGTGATTTTTGGTAGATCCACTGCGGTTCCCCTACCCAATCTCTGCTCTCTTGCCCAATACGTTAAGCCGGTTGCTACAAATTTAGGGGTCAAGATGGATGCTAGTCTTAAGCTGGATTCACATATTAGAACTGTTGTAAAATCCAGTTTTTTCCACTTAAGGCAGCTAGCCAAAGTGAAGCCTTTTCTTTCTAGGCAGCATCTCGAAACAGTGATCCATGCTTTTGTTACTACGCGGCTGGACTACTGCAACTCACTTTATTTTGGAGTCAGTGATCTACATATTTCTCAGCTCCAGAGGGTACAAAATGCTGCTGCACGTCTTTTAACAGGCACCCGGAAATTTGAACACATTTCCCCTATCCTAGCTTCCTTACACTGGTTGCCAGTACATTTTAGGATTCATTTTAAATTTCTTCTATTTGTTTTCAAAGCTCTAAATGGTCTTGCCCCTTCCTACTTGTCTGAGCTGCTTCATCCTTACACACCCTCTCATTCCCTCAGATCAGCTGATCAGTCGCTCTTGTGGGTGCCAAACACTAAGTGCAAGCTCAGAGGGGACCGTGCTTTTGCTGTGGCAGCTCCCAAGCTATGGAATGACCTTCCTTTGGACATAAGACAGGCCTCCTCACCTGCTGCTTTTAAGTCACTACTAAAGACTTATCTCTTCACGTTGGCATTTGACACAATCTGAGATGTTTTTCTTCTTCCTTTTTCTGTCTGTGAATCCATATGTAATTTGTGTTCTTTCTCTTGTCTATACTGTATTGTGTTGTATTTTGGGATTGTGTTACAGCACTTCGGTCCTTATGGTGTATGAAGTGCTTTATAAATGAAGTTGGTATGGTATGGACTCTGTTTTTATGTACTTTCTGTACATCTTTAATGGCATAAAATTAAATATATAGCACTGTAATTTCCTTTCATTGAAACCAAGTGGGGCTGCACAGTGGTGCAGTTGGTAGCACTGTTGCCTTGCAGCAAGAAGGTCCTGGGTTCAATTCCTGGTGTTCTGACTATCAGTGCTACCTCATCAGATTTTCCTACCGTAGCACGAATAGATAACTAAGTCTATCTGTCAGTGCTACGCGTCCAAAACTGCTACTGTCATGTTTACAAACAGAAAACTGTAGCGAGTTGTGTTGATGTTAAATATATTGGATAATATTATTTGAGTGACGGGACTGAAATGGAAGCTTAGGAGTTATTCTTAGCTTAGCATTGGAACAATTTATATACATGACGAAACCACAAGAAGATCACTTCCTTTATCTGAATATTCTACCCATTTTGAATGAAAAGCTATAGATGTATGCGCTAATCCTTTTACTAGAATATCCTACCTGTTAAAAAATATTTTAACTACAAAGGTGTTTGTAAGAATAAAACAGTATCAGACAGGAGAAACAGGTTTTTATTGGAATTAAATTAAACACAGACAAATACAGATAACCACAAGTTTTTTTTTGCACATTAATCTGTTGTATGACAGACTTTACCAAATGCAGCCACAATGTGTCACCGCACTGCGCAGGTCATTGTGTTCCTGAAATGATAGGATATGATTAATATACACTAATATTACACAGCTATTACTCAGCATCAGTCCCGTCTCTGTGTTGCCCTGCGACAGACTGGCGACCTGTCCAGGGTGACCCTGCCTCTCGCCCGAAACGTTCACTGGAGATAGACACCAGCACCTCCTGACCCCATTAGGAACAAGGGTGTACAGAAAATGGATGGATGAAACCAAGTGTTTCCTTAGCTAAATATTTAGGTTTATGGTCTTGGATGGAAATCAACTTTTGTTTTATCTTCAGATCCTAATCAAATAACATTTCTCCATTCATCCTTCCTTCAGTTAACTTGTTTATTCTGCTGAAGAATAAGCAAGTCTGGCACAATGAATGTTCATGTAGGTCATTGTAGTTGAGGTCTTTAATTGATGTCTTGATGGAAAAATCTTATTTGCTTGGAAGCAGAGTATCTAAAGCTGATAATTATTCTTGGCTCTTGGAAACTTTTTAAATGGTCTTTTTGCTTGATTTGTCAGACATCTCAAGAGGAGTCTCTGACCTCGGGAGGCATATGGTGAGATTATGTTCATTCCACTGTTAGAACATTCAGAATTTTAGAAATGCAGTTAAAACAATGTTGCAATACTAAGACCTTTTTGCAATGAACTGGAGAAATGGACCAGCCAGTATGTCCTGTGATATTTGTTTAGTCTTGGCAATCAGGACCAATTCTTTTACAATTATTTCCTTTAGTGTCTGATTTTATTCTCAAACAGATTAACACATTTTTCATGTGGGTAATTCTGCCTCTGCAATCAGGCAAGATCTCTCTGCTTTGTTATTGTCATGACCAACAGTAGCTAAGTTTAATTCAGAGATCCCAGAAAGCTTTCTTCATTTCTGTCCATTTTTGTGCCTCGAAGCAATAAAGAGAAAGAGGAGAGCTGAGAAGAACATCATGAGCTCTGCAGTTTACTTCACTTTAGTTTCCAAGATCAGCAGGTGGAGGCTACAATCAATAACAAGTACAACCTAAAAGAACAGCTAGATTTAATTATGAATGTGCATGTTGGCAGGGATGGATGTGAACATTTGTGCTAAAATGCAAAATAAGAAAGGCAATACTTTAAACTGAAGGCTAATTAATATTTAATGCTGCGCATGCAGGAAGTTGGAACAAAAAATACTGTTTGGAGGAAATTTTTATTAAATTGTTCATATTAATATCATATCTGGTATACTCAGAAAGATATAAAACTGCTCTCTGAGTTCATGCTAATTAGATTTACAGAACAGTTAGTCAGGTTCAAGGTCCCTGATTTGCTGGCCTGACATTAATTTAAAGGAGTTTTACATATATTACTAAGACTATTAGATACAAATATTTCTTGTGGAGGAATCCCATGTTTTATTTTTGTGATAGTGTCAGTGTTGTCAAATTATTTAGCTTTTCAAAAGGAAACTGTTGTGGAAGTTTTGCATGTTCTAACAGAGAACATAAAGTATGCACCGTATTTTCCGCACTATAAGGCGCACCCGCAATTAATGACCTATTTTAAAACGTTTTCCATATATAAGGCGCACGCATTATAAGGCGCATAGAATAGACGCTACAGTAGTGGCTGGGGTTACATTATGCATCCATTAGAAGGAGCTGCCCTAAAGGGAATGTCAACAAAACAGTCAGATAGGTCAGTCAAACTTTATTAATAGATTACAAACCAGCGTTCTGGCAACTCCGTAGTGCCACACGATAAAACAGATGACAGAAATAAGGCATTACAATTGGAAATAGTAACACAAATAGCAGCTGCATCTAATTAA
>CAEFZY010058142.1:0-83675 GCA_903066815.1 Brachyrhaphis roseni
CTTGTTTGTTTGTCTTGTCTTTGTATCTTTACTATCTGTTGTGTCTCAGGTAATGAATGTATGTCTCTGTTCTTCTGTAGTTTTGTTGTTAATTCACATGCTGTTTTCTTCTTTTATTAAACCATGTAATTTCTGTGACGCCATCACGCATTGTTGTACTTCTGTGACCAGCACGTCGTTCTCCGAGAGGACCCGGATTTAAGAGAGAGAGAGAGCCTGACTTTTTCTAAAAGTTAACTTATTTAAATACTCTTTTTCTTAACAGTGTGCATCATATGATCTGCTTTTCTTTTGACGTTCATCCTAGAGTCAAAACATTTCTATCAAAAAACAAGCTTTTTCAAAATTGCCATTTTTCCATTACCTAATTTATTTTAACAACTTAATGTACAAATAAAGATGATTATACACAACTTTCAATTTGAATAAAAAGGCAAAAAAACAACTAAACAAACAAAACAAAAACAAATTTGAGCCAGAATTTAATATTGCTTCATTTTTTTTAGCGACTTAAAGGAGTCAATAGACACCTTTAATTGGATGCAAATGAGCAGATGACATAAAAAGTTTGCAAGAAGCGCTTAACTGCACATCAGTCTGGTGACATTCAAGTTTTTATTGTTAAAAAAAGAGACTTCATCGCTTCTTTTTTTCTTTCCCCACTTGTGCAGCAAAAATTAAAGAACCAAACAAAACTGGGCTCAGTTTTGTTTGGTTCTGGACACACGCTGTTCCTTTTGCCTCTGCACGCCCCTATTGCTGACTGTTAAAACTGAAAACCTTACAACAGTGAAAAAGAAAAAAATCCCAGAAGCGAACAGAGCCGCAGCGGCACACGGTGCAGCTCTGGACATGCCTCCCACGCTCCAGCATCTCATGACAAATTTGCACAGCTGACTCCCACACCGAGCTTCTGCTGCCATCGTGGCAGACCGCAGCCTGCGACGACACAGGTGTAAACGCACAAGTTATTTTCCCCGCGGTCGGGACGGCGCGGCTCCTAATGATGAGCTGTGGATTGGTGTGAATGAATCACTGAACGTCCAAGGTCGCTTCCGATGTCACGCGCAGTTTTTTCAGTCGCAGCCGTCCAAGCGCCAAGACAGCACTGGCGGGGCTAATTTGTGTCTTCGCACGAATAACACGGATAACGCCCGTCAGCGGTGGGATTTTATTGTGAATTTCGTGGTCAATAAAATTCGGTCCAACACATCTGAAAAAACCTGAAATCTAGTGGAACTCAAATACAGTCTGGTGATGTGTGTGCTGACACACAGCTGAGGGTATTTAGCTAAAGGTCGTCCAGGTAGAAATCCACTTCAGATGTGTTTGCTCTCACTGAAGGTCTCATAAAGTGGGCACCTGAACGTGTCGCATCACTTTAAATCATGTAAACCCCATGTTTTGATTTCTATTTTCCCTATTTGCATCCTGTCAGGGTCCGGTTCACACAAGACCCTGAATATGTTGTTGTGCACTTTTTGAAAACGTCATTACACATCATTAGGCTATTAAAAAAGAAAAGACTAGCATAAAATATCGTTTTGTTCAAAGTCCTTATGCAGGACAGTTTAAACAAAGATCGATAAGTGTGTCTTGATTTTTGAGTGGCTTTCTGTGCAAAGCAGACAAATCTAGACTCCATTTGATTATGAAGATCATATAATTTAATGGCGGTCAAAGGGGATGCTGAGGGTAGAAGACTATGACAGGTTTGTTGTTTTTGAATGCAGCACTCGGTCCGTTGCCGAGGGCGCCAACGGCTGGAGACAGCCCTGATGCAAGAACTCAGGAAAAAAGAGAAAGAATGGAAAGTAATAAGTAGTAGCGCTAATGTGAAGGCCTGACTGGCGCCCGTCTTTCTGAATTAAAAACAAAACTAACAAAAAATAAATCACAGAACGTAAACAACCTCGCTCCCTGCTGTTTCTCATTCTGATGGACATCCCACCGCTGTCAGTCAAATGCACTGAAAGGGAAAATTAAATCTCCCTACTATTGCAACACAACCAACTGATCCAGGGTAAGAAAGTAAAAAAAAACAACAAAAAAAAACACAACAGTTTAAATAACCTTAAATAATGTGTTTGAATTTGAAGTGTCTGAGAGTGAATGCGAGCCTTTGTGACACGTTCCTGAAGAGAGAGCCGGGCTAAATAACGTTAAGCGTCTTATCTGGCTCTATTTGCTTCGTACAGAGAGTTTAGGCTCTCGACTGTCGAGAAACAGTTACTTCCTGGAGGCTTGGACTCTGTTGAAGTTTGAAATTTTACCCAGTCGCATGCATACATCATGCTGCATGATGTATGCAGCATCACGGGCTGCATACATCAGCCCGTGATGTATGCAGTGCGCCAGTTCAATGCTTTGCAGCTTTACTGGAAGTTGTCGGCGCTGTAAACAACCATCCTCCAATGCGAAGAGAAAAGAGCCGATGTGAACGAGGCGGCTGTTAACGTTAAATCAATATTTTGAAGTGCGGCCAGACATTTGAATCTAGCAGAATAGAGCAGAAGGGCAATAGTCAGACTAGCAAAGGCCGACAGTGGCACTCGAGTTCAGACCTGGTTTAACAAAAGGTTTGTTTAAACTGATTGCAAGCTAATCTCAGAACAATACACAGACGGTACAGACAGCCATACATGTACCCACCGATCCGTTTTTTGTTTGTTCATTGTTCTACGTTTTCATCACGTAAAGCACTTTGAATAGCTTTGTTGCTAAAACGTGCAGCACAATTAAACGTACCGTTTCTTAGAAGCCGATTAAATAGGAAATGGGCTGATTTTATACGGCGCTCCCACCACTCAAAGCACTTTCACCTGATCCCACTCGCGTACCAACGCACAGGCAACTTGGGGTCAAGTACCTTTCTCAGTGGCGCAGTGACATGCGATTTGTGAAAGCTCAAATCGAACCCATAATAACCTTCTGATTCCAAGACGACTAAACACTGAGTCACAATCGCCGCCACCTGTCTAATTAACCAAACATTCATGCCTTGCAGCGAGGCAGATGCTAAAACTACTCCACCTTGCAGCCCCTCGCCCCCTGAAATCCCCCAAGCACACCCACCACCACTCCAGGACTTTCTGCTGTGCCTCGGTGTTTCTCAGTGTTGGCCCTCAGGGACCACTGCCCTGCATGTTTGAGGTGTTTCTCTCCTGCCACACACCTGGCCTGACTAAGTGGGTGATTAACAGGCTTCTGCAGCACTTGTTGGCGAGGGGGAGCTAACGCTATCGTGTGAATCAGGTGTGCTGGACCGAAGGCGCAGCTAAAATATGCAGGGCAGTAAAATCCCCTAGGAGCAGCATTGAGAAACGCTGCAGTAACTGGAACGAAGGGTTATCCTCACATCTTTTTTTTTTTCCTCCCTAGTTTATACTTCAAAACAAAAAAAATATTTCAAAACCGCGTATCCCTTTACACAGTCACGCATTCGTGTGATAATTTTGATATAAAGTGTAAAAAATGTGACAGCCTTTGCAGGTCAATGCATGTTGGGAGTGTTTTTCAGTCCTGCTACTCCAGACACTCTGTCCTGTGTTTTAGATGTTTCCGTGCTTTCACACAACCGATTCAAATAACTGCAGTTCAACAACGACAACAAAAAGAATAAAAAACCGTTAACGTCAAAGCGGCAAAACACCAAAAACACATGTCAAAGTTGAAGCCCGCTCTAAGTTTTTAGGTTAGTGTAAATAGAGCCTTCAAGAGAACAGTTGTGTGTGTAAATGTTGTTTTATCGACCAAGTTAAAGCAGTTTTTATCTGCACTCTGCCAAATTACAGGAAATTTGAAACATTTTTCTTAATCAATATTTAACTTTTTGTTTTAACATTACCGTTCAATTTTTGCCACAACTGGGCTTTTTACTATATTCATGATCTCCATGTAGCCTGAAATTAGGATGAGTTTGACCTAAAACATGCAGGGCAGCGTGCCTGGAGGAGCAGGGCCGGAAACCACAAAACGCTTCATGCATTAGTTCAAAAATCTGCTGCTTTCACTCGCGTGTCAAATTACAGAAACAAGAAAAGGCAAAGATTTTCCTTGGTAATCGCACTGCGGGTATTACAACTGAATTTCAATAAACTGACATATTTACTGGTTAAGTTGGTCTGTTTCGAAAATCTGTTTTTGGAAAAACAAAAATGATAAAGTTGGACTTCTTTTTCCCCAACGCTCTGAGACCTGCGAGTTTCACAAGCGAGGATCATACCTCCAGCCTCTACAGATTAGCTGTCAGCGGTGACCTAGTAAGCATAAGATCGAGACCCAGCGGGCAGAGGGCTGGATGATGTAAACTAAATAATTTAAAGGGGCCCAGAGCTAAAAGGTAGCCCAGGATTTGACATCACCACACACTGTCCCAGGGCCCCAGCTGTCAAGAGGGTCAGTCGAATTTCTACTTATACCTCTTTAGAGACTCCTACTGAACATAATGTAGCAGCAGGCAGCACACATCACAGGAGTTTTATCCAGCTGAGTAACAAGGTGTTATTAGCCCAGTTTCTCTAGTTGGAAATGGTTTGTATCCAGCACTGGGACTCTGCAGGGGAAACCATGCAGAGAAACAGAAGGAAGAGCAGCCAGATCTGAGCTTTAGCCAAAAATCGACATCCTGGATTAGTAAGCAGAAAAGTCAGAGACTAAAATTCAGCACAATTCGTCTTTCTGACTGGCGGAACATGTACTCTGATGTATTTAGAGACAAACATCTTTTTAACCAAAAGATACCCCAAGAAATTATTTATGTTTCTGAGCCTCAAGCACCTTATGAAGCCAACTGGCCACTCTTAATAGAAAAGTTATGTCTGACGTTGTCTTTAAGGAGATGAATGCTCCGTCCTATGCCATAAAAGTCTCTCCTTTGAAAAATTTGCCCTTTAGAATTAATGTCATAAAAAAGAATTAATGTAACCGAGCTACTTAAATACATTTATATTAATGAACACGCTCACACTTCTGAGTAGAAAATATGCAAGTTCAATGTCCGTGTCACCTAAATTAGGCAAACTGCGGCAACTTTTCACTTACTTGCTCAATTTTTTATACACATATTTGTGCTCACCTGGCTTTTCCTACATTGTTAAAAAAAAAAAGCAACAAAGAATAATGGCTTGTAATTCTAGCTAAAATAAACGTATTTTAGTTGCCTAGTAATGGGGTGAGTATTAAAAAAATGTGGGATGAACATTTTTAGTGCTGTGCGTCACACTAAAGGGAAAAAGATTCACAAATTCAACAGTTGCACAGATTAAGATGCTCGTAAAAACCAGGCTATGAACATCTTGGGATGAAGAAAGTGTAACATTTGAATATCGCAGCAAGTTTTATTCTCATTAAATAGCATTGAATGAAGGAAGAGCTAAGATGTTCTTGTAGGTGATATTTAATGAAACTAAACATCCTTGTAAGCAAACCTATGTAAAAAATGACGCAGATCATTGAGCTACCAAGAGACAGCTTGTTGTTGGTTGCTACAGTTTCCTGTTTGATTTCCAAACCTGGGGAGAATCATCTGGATCCTCCAATCAATCCAAGACAAGTTCCACCAATAATCACTGTAGGTGATATAGGTAGGTTTTGCTGAGCAAACAAATATCACAAAAGGGATTCCTCAAAGCTCCATTCTTAAGCCACTTCTATTTGACATTCATATACAAACCGTGGCTCAGATTGTGGAATATTAAGCTGCCGCTAAACGAGCTAAAGTTAGATAGCAACCAATATTCTTGATCCAACGCAAAAAAACTTTTCAACCACGTTTTATGAGAGTTCATGTGGTCATTTAAAACACAACCCATAGAAACATGTTTCTACTGAACGCACATACATGACAAATAAAAATACCAACTGAATGAACCAACAGCTTTAATTACATTTTAAACAACATAAAGTTAATTATCTCAGAATGTAACCACTATTGACACGACCATTTACAAACTAATGTGGTTTGGTTCCAATGTAAGTTATTCCAATGGCTAATATCAATTTCACACCAAAGTTCCATCTGATAGTGTAGTGAGAACATTTTTCAACATAACTAAAGTCTTAATGATTTGCCTCATAGTAAAGACGACAGCTTTTTGGGGTGAAACATTAATAAGTACACAAAGAGATATTGTCTTTTTCATGGTAATTTTGTCAACTGCAGTCTTACATGCAGTAATAAAGAAAATTGATATTTGCAGACACCATTCATCCAATTGAAATTTTGCTCTCGACAATGGTCCGAATAGATGTTGCAAACATTAATCGTTAGCAGCTTAGCCCTTCTGGTTTGCCTGGTGCTGAGTGTATTGCTCGGATTGCATTTTCCAATGTGCTTATTTGCAGTACAGTGTTTAACTTTCGGGGTTAAGCACCTCAAAAGAGCCTGACACGGAGCGATAACGTCAGCGGATGTGGGCTCCGTCTCTGTTTGCAGGGGTGCAGCAGGGCACTGAATAATTGAAACTGTGGATGTACAGCCACAAAGTGTAGCTGGCTGTGATCGAGCCTGGCTGAACAAACCGAGAACAGCAGGAGTGTTTTAGCAGCCTGGCCGAGGCGCGGAGATGCCACCTCTACTCTGGCAGCGGCCGATCGCCGCGTAACGAGCCTCATTAGACCACAGCTCCATCGTTTCATCAAAGGCTTCCCTTTTCCAAAACCAGGAATGGGGAAACCTCATTCCTTGGGATACATATATATCTGTGCCTGCTCCGTTTCCGAATCGTCACGTTTACCTTTGTGGGAGGAGATTTGGGTTCAGACTCCACTTTTTTGGGGGGGGTCATGTTAGCATCTCTGCTGCCGGGAAATGGAAGCGGCATTGATTAATACTGAATTCTGATAACGATCTGTAAAATGCGGAAAGGCCAGGTGAAGATTCGAGTCATTTGCTCCTCTCAGGTAATGATGAATCTGGGCTGTGCTGCGACCTTGAGGAAGGGACAGGCCTCGACTTTTTCCCCATTCTGTCAAGTCAGCAGGCACCGAATCAGGAGGGCTTCTTTTTTTCTCTCACCTAGGCCTATTTTCTCGGTCAGGGCATTCATGGGGGACTGTAAATATCTCAATGAGGAGAGTGTGACCTCCTTTCCGCCCGATCTCCCACAAACACAAACATGCATATGCACCGCTCCTCTATTGTACATTACTCTAATTGGAGCTCTGTCTGCCAGACGCCATGGTTTCCTCTCTGTCTGGGTCTCTCTCTGTTGTTCCGAGGGAAAGTTTTACTGTGTTTCTGTCTTTACCCTGATCTTTCATCACTTGAACTCTGCTTGGTGGTTCTTACCAATTCAGACCCTGCGTCTCTGGATTAGCTTGGTAAAAACCGGACCCTTATCCCACGCTGTGCGCTCCGTCCAGAGGGTCTGGGCTGTTGAGAAACGATCGCTTCCTGGAGGCGTGGACTCTGTTAAGGTTTTAAATGTTACACAATCGCTAACGTTTTCCTGTGACCTATGTCATGCGGTGAGAAGATCGCCGGTAATTGCCAGCACCCTAAACGCCGATCCGAACGATGCGTCCGTTAAGGATAATTCAACATTTGGAAGAGTGGCCAACATAGACTGAACATCTTTGTACACTTCCTCTGCTGCCGTTGCTAAAACTACAGGTGGACCACAATTCTGAAACAGGGCAGAAAATCGACGTCATCATTCACGACTTCTCTTTCTGTTCGCTGATTGATCCAGTTCACAAAGAACCAAAGAGAAAATGAGAATCAAGCTTAATTACGCAGGGAGGCAACGACTGTCCTAATGTCCTTTGTTGTTGATAGATTTTCCAGGCCCTTTGCTAAACTCAATACTTGTTTGCATGCGTACCAAATAATAAATAATATTCAATCAAACAATTTAGGTTAGATCTAGGTTTTTATTTTTGCAGGGTATACCGATTGTAATTTATTTTAAATAGATTTATCCATTTTATATGGCAATCTGTCAAACAGCTAAAGGATAAATACTTCCCTTCTAGCCAGCAATCAATTTGACAAAGAAAATTTGGAGATCTGTGTATTGGAATTTATTCAGAAACCAAAAACTATGAAATTTAACAAGAACAACTAATTACTTCTACCCACCGTTACTGCTGTAAGGATAGAATTAACATCATCTGAACTGAATAAGGTCCAAGATTATCGAGAAGTTGTTTACCTCTGAAGCCTGTACTTTAATCCAACCAGAAACCGAGCTTTGGGACTCTCCTCGACCCCTCAGCTTCACACACCGGAATCAGCACAGTAAGTCTGAACAGACCGCCTTAGCGTTTCAGATGTTGTCTGTTTAACTTTTGACAAAACTAGCTTGCTCTGCTGCTAAGCCGGTTTCGCCTCTCCTTCCCTTTTCTCCACTTGAGGGATACTTGGTTTCACTCTAATACTGTTTCTGTCTATCAGAGGTCAGTCTGAAGCTGCCAGGCAGCGCTGGTCTCTTCAAGCGCAACGTTTTCAATGTCAATTGGTTCACTTGGGCTCAGCGGTGGGACGGGGATGGGCGTAAAGGGGGAGGAATGCTATGGAGGAAAGTTACAACTTTACACAAAAACACTAACACAACCACAGGTCGAAAGGTTGGCCTCTTCGACAAATATGAGTCAGTTTGGCAGAACGTTCCTGTTGGATTTTATTTTAAGCTTCTTTCCACAGAGAATCAGCAGAAAGGTTTCAGGAGGGAAAGTTAAACTTATCAGAGGTCGACCTGTCCCGATATGTTTTACTGGACGATACATTGTCCCAGAGGTTATTGCAATAAATAATAATATTGTTGTCTTGAGACCATTTTCAAGTCATACAATGGTAATGGCATAATAATGCAAGAACACATTCTCAAAGGTCCATAAACTTTAAATTCAAATGAATATTTAACACTATTTATCCAAAACAAAAAGGAACAACAAATAAAATACATTATTAAGTCTCTGTAAAAGTTTATTCTTCAAAGTAAGAGCTGGTCGAGCCCAAGCCACCAGACTGGAGATTATAGTATCCAGTTTTTGGTAGAAAAAGACGAGAGAAAAACCATAAACCATGCAAATGGAAATGATTGAGTTTGCTTGATTTATTGTTTATTGCAACAGGCCCGGTCAGAGGCGTTCTACTAGCTAGTAACTAGTTCTGTGAGGACATTTTGAACTGACTTGGAGAAAAGCAGCTCTTGCAGGTGAAATTTTGCATTTGAGGAAGGCGAGCCTCATTACACCTGTGAATTATTCACGTCTTGAGTGTTTAAGGTGTGTGTATGTTCTGGATCCAGCTTAATTAGGTGATTGGTTTCCATCTGCAGTCTGAGCTCTAAAGCCAGCCCCTTAGTTTCCTCTCTCTCTCGTTGCCTCTCCTTCCAGCCAGCAGCAGCAACAGCTCCTGCAGCACATGAGGGAGCTGGATGTACTCTTTTATTTCTTTTCTTTTTTCCTTCCAGCAGGGGCGGTTCTTTTTAGAGGCCACATGGATTATTAGAGCACCAACATCCTGAAGAGGGTGCTGCTGCGACAATCTCAAAAGGAAAAAAAAAAATCATAGAAGGAAATAAATAACAGCAATAATGTGCCACCCTGACTGCACATTATTGAAATCTAAGAAAAAATATATATAAATAAATATATATATATATATATATATATATATATATATAAATAATAACCTATCCCCTTTGCCCTGTTGTCATTTTGATAGACTTCACATCAATGTCAATCAAATGGAAGTAAATCTGAACCTGCCTTTAAATAAATCAGTGTTATGGTTTTCTAAAGTCGGCGGAGCCAAACAATCTGTGAACCTTTTTGACTTTTGTCGCCAATTAAGGAAATTCGGACGAGATTACTTTTGTTTGGATGTTTTATTGACTCTTATATATGTTGGTAAAAGTTTGCAAAGGAACAGAAAAGCCAAGTACGGCTATGGCAAGACTCACCATAAACGCAACATTTTAGGAAACTTGGCATTGCCTTGGTGCCACATGGCAGCTGAATGCTTTTCTGTTAAACACACTTTTGACATAGTTGACCGAATATACAAAATTATGTTGTGGTGAATATTTGGTCTTAACTTTGATTGCTGTTTAATTAGGTTTAAATCTAGCCTCTCAAAACGAACTTTTACACACCTACAGCACAACATAAAGCAACTGAACTGAGTTATTTTGAACACTTTCAATGTTGTTTTTGTTTTTTCATTTGAAGTCCTAATGCCAGCTGATCAGTTTGATTCTTGGCCCTCTTCTGACATCATTGACAAAAAATAAAATCATTTTTTTTGTTGTTGTTAAGAGCACTTTGTTTTGAAATGCAGTGGAAGTATTGTATATATTTACCAGCTGATCATTTGATGCTGAAAAAACACACACAATAAAACGTCACTAAAATGTTTTTATAAACTGTTTTGACATGAGGATTGTGAACACACCGATAACTTTATCTCTATTTTCTAAATGGACTATTTTAACCATAGCTTTGCCAGCATCATTTCCATCAATAAAACATGCTTTGAATCAATAACTTAATGCTCGTTATTTTTCAAACAGGATCTCATGTTTATCACATGGATTGCTGACCTCTGTTCTTGTTTATGAATTTGTCACACGATTCCTGAGGGAAACTCACACTTTGCTCAGGAATCCGATATGTTTAGCACTGGACACACACACAAAAAAAAAAATCGCAGCAATTTTTAATATTCCGTCTGACTGAAGCAGCGGAGGGGCGGATGGCGTTTTTCATGAATCACCTTTCCAACATGTTTGCAAGCAGATGGTTCTCAGGTACTGGGAATGAAAAAAAAACAAACAAACATTTTTAGACTTTCACAGTCCATACTATATTATTAATTCCCTTTTTTTCTTTATAGTAGAGCAACTGCTGAATACTAAAAGAAAGATTAGGAAGCCCTTGCGATGATTTATTCATAAGGAAATGCTAATGTTGTGCATCTACAGTCACAATATGAAGACCAGCATCATGTCAGCTGGTTAAGTTTAGAAAAATATTCCAGAAGTTATTTCGAGCTCTTCTAACAGGATGTTTAAAAATATAAATATTGTTGTTTTTTTTTACCAACTTGTCAAACAGGTGACAAGATGAGAACATTAAAATAGTTTGTAAAATATAAATTAAGCTAGTTGGATGAAGTTCTGTGATGCTGTTGGCTCCCGTGCATTCACTGAGGCAGACAGATGTTATATTGTTGTCGCTAAGCTAAACCGCTAGCTGTACCGACCTGCCTGTTCAGCTGGGTCCCTTCACTCCAAGTCCGCCAACAGTGAAATAAACTTTTAGTTATGTTTACAGAGTGTAAACTGGACAGACACGACATCAACGATACGAGTTGTTTTAGTTGTGCGACAACTAAACTGTCCCATGATCCTCTGGTCCGCCCCGTCGTGAAATGTTACCGGCCGGCGCCGTCGCTGGACGTTTAAACGTTGCAAAACGGGTCTCGTTCTGAGCAGAAAGCAGCTGCAGACTTAACCACAGTCTCCTGTGGAACCTTTAAATCTCTACAAATTTGATTTGACATCTGTGTACGTGGAACAGAGCTTCATCTGTTGATGGCGTCGGACAACATCACTTCAATGAATTTGAACTGTCCCCTTAAACCTTTTCCCAGTTGCTCTTTAAGAGGTAAATGTTCCTGCAGTGTAAAATATGTACACAGAGAAGACAGCCCAGCGTCTCTCTCTTAAATTTTTGCATGAAAACATGCTTCTGATAACACAGCTGCTGCTCCTTTCAGGGCCGAAACACTGTCCCCAAATCTTAATCTGTGATAAAAATTCACGCTTTCAGAGAAAAAACAAACTCTTCGAATTTTTGAAAACGTTTCACTTTAAACCATTATGAAAATAATATGAAATAATGAAATAATAATATGAAATAATGTGGCTAACTTGATGTTAGCCACAACATTGAGATGTGGCTAGTACACAAAGCTGATGTTTTTTTGCTGAAAATCAGTTAGCCATAAAGCTAATCGATGTGATTAGCTTTGTGGGTCAGCTAACCACATCAAGTTAGCTTTGCCACTCATATGAGATTCGTCTTCTGTTATAAATATTCTTGTATCTCAAGACTTCAAGAGTTCGAAAAACTCAATGTAGCGATATCAGTAAAGAAATTCAGATACAAATACATAAAGCACGTTTAATTTGTATTTGCTAAAAAAAAAATAAAAATTAAACTTTGTATTGTTTTCCTGTCATTTGACAATTATTCACCATTGTGTCCTGGGCTGTCACATAAAATACCAGTGAAATACTGGTTATAATATTTTAAGCAAATTGGTTAAACTTACAAGGAACTGTTATCACTTTTCTAGCTTTAGGTTTTATTCACAGTTTTGTCAGGAAGTACACAAATCTGCTGTCAATTCTTGAAAATATATCCGTCGTTGGGTGTAAATGTTGATGACTGGCATGCGCTTTAAAGAAATGTGTGCATATTCTGTTATAATCGTAGGGGTTTTTAAACAAATGCAGCTTTTTAAAGGCGAAAACACCCCTGCTTATTATAATCCTCTTAATACAACTATACTGACAAAGTTGATTCAACTTTTCCTTACCTGGAGCAACAAAAAGATGTCCAAGGACATGTCTGTCTGAAAGTCCATTAGCTGTCATCCTTCAGTTTTCTGGCAGCTGCTTATCCCCAGGAGCAGCGCTTCAGCAGCTAGATAATGTACAGAGGACAAGCTAGCGGGGTCTTTCTGCAGAACACTGACAAAGATATTCTCAGGTGGGAGGGAAAGTGCACTTGCACAAGCAGCAAAACAAGCTCACATTCTTGACAGTTCAAAGGAATATATAATAGAAGAGGTACACTTGAGATGTAGTCTGAAATTTGTTTTATTTGGTTGGCCTTTTTTTTTTTTTTTTACATTTACGGTAGCTAAATAAAAGAAACACGCTATCCTAAAGTAAGGACATGCCCAAATGGGTTTTAATTAAAGTGGTACAGGGTCAGCTCAAGTCTTCAATTGTGTGCCATCTTAAGAGCTTTCAAAATCAGCAAAGATTGAAGTGGTTTATGGCTCTGGCATGGGTGTACAGCATTAAGAAAACGATCAAAAGGTCCATGGAAACCATTTATCTATCCTAAGATGTAAAGAAAAGAACTTTATCTCTTTCAACAACGTGTTTCTAGCCAAACTTCACAATATTGTTTACAATCATTTCTTTAAGTGTCACACTTAAAGAAGCAGGGGTTATATGAGAACAGGAATTCTTAACTTTTAGCCACAGTTAAAAGCTGAGAAAATCTCCACCATTCTGCACTAGTTGAGGCCGTTGGCTTAGTTAAAACATCTGCAAGAGTATGAGGTGAAGAGACCCCACCTCAGTTACAATCAACCAAACGTTTCTGGGCTTTTTGAGCCAAATCTTGAAGCAGGTAGTGCTAACTAATTACTGACCAATTGCCAACAGCCAGTGGAAAAAGAAAGAAAAGGCAAGGAATGATGGCCATGTATATTTGTTGACATCTTCCATTTCTTCTTCTTGAGCTTTTACTGGTGAATGATGAATATCACCTACATTTGTACCTTTTTAAACTTTTGTTCTCGATAGACGTTGAGTGAGTTGTTATTTTTGTCGACTTGACAAAGCATGCATGGGCTTCCTTATCAGGTATAGTTGTTTAGTCTTTGATCCCAAGTCTTTCAGTCATTATACAATAATCTACTCAAACCATTCCGTTCGTCTGTACTTCAATTTTTTTTTTCATCTGTAAAGAATGTAAGAGTTGTTTAGCATTTCTCCAGCATTGAGTAAATTACAATCCAGTATTACTTTCTTTTTCCTTTAGGCACTTTTAAAAAGATATTGCCTAACACATTTGTTACTGAAACTGGTGCAGGTGCCACTCAAACGTTCCTTAAATGTCCCTCCCAGACCCCAAAACATACTTTATCTCATGCTATGTTATGCAGACTCTTCATCTACACAAATGAAGATTTCATCTCTTTGGGATGCTGAAAGTTTGCAATAGTTCCAGATGATGGGGTTGTTATGTACTTTTTCCAACTAATGGACATTTTATGTCTTTGTGACGTTCTCAGAATGTGTGAATAGCAATAAACTTTCACCAGTTCGTGGAAACAAAACTGTGGATAAAACGGTGATGTCACTGCTTACCATGTCGTGGAAAAGGGTGTCACTTGTCGATTTCATCCGCTTCACCTGAACATACGCACATTATAAAAAATACAGGAATATCACGAGTGCCAGTTTAATACACGTCTTTAGATATGCCCAACGTCCATCGCAGAAGAAGACACTTTATCACGACGGCCTCACCACACAGTCGGCCATCATGTGCTGTTTTGATCCGGCCGTCAAACCTTCACAACCTCGCTTTGTCAAAGACCTTCAAACCCTCACTCGCCCGTTGTTGGGGCTTCCAGCACACGGGGTGCAGCAGCTGTTCACTTGCTGCCTGGTCCCATCCCTTGACAGGTGTCACTGTAATTAGATAATCAATGGGATTCACTCCACCTGTCAGGGACTCTCACCGTTTGCGCATGTTTGGCGCGTGGTGGAGGTCGCCAATCAATGGATTCTACCGGGGAAGTGAGAACTCTGAGAAAAAGAAGGTGAAGGTGATAGGTGGCAGCTGAGCAGAGCTGAAACCCATCAAATTAGCTCAGACTCTCTTGCCACTTTAAGGCACACTGCCTGTCTCAGCAAGGTTGCTTTGAGCCGTCCATGCTCCAGTGCCTGCGCTCTTTACTATTAATAAAGGATAAGCACAGCGCCGGCCGCATAGATGGATCTACTCTATTCTGTTTAATGCTGCAGCTTTTCCATCTGTCGCTTTGACGACTATTTAATTTGAAAACAAGATACCTGATGTTTACTTTTCGTCCTCAAGCCTCACATTTCAGAGAAACCTCATCATCAGCGCAGGGAAAAATGGTAAAGGTGCAGCTTCGAGAATCAAAACGTGGTTCTGGAAATACACTGGAGACTAACCAACCATTAAAAGCAGTCATGTTTCATATTCTGGAGGAAAAAGAAAACATAAGGGAGCTAAAGCAAAACTGAAAGTAAATGGAGATTTTCTGGTCTTGTTCACCGTCAAAGATTTGTTGTACTATCAGCCACAGAGCTGCAGTCACCCACACATAAATCATTTGGCACTGCTTGGTCTGTAGAGCTAAAGGGCCTTGTATTTTCTTCTCCATCAAATGCGCCTACTTATAGCTGCAGTGGTTTAGCTCTACCTGTAGTCTGAGAAACTTGAGGATTGGACTCACAGCTGTCCAATTAGCCGACATCTGCTCCACCTATCGAGTACAACGACAAAACAAATGTAATTTTCACCAATAATTTGAATATTTTCCCTCGTATCATTGAAACTACTCAGATAAAGTGAATATGTAGGCAGGGACAATGTATTTAGAAACTGTACATACTTTTGATGCCTAGAAATGCCCAACCAGAGGACTGGAGTTGTAAGTTAGCGGCAGCTGTTGTACTGATATAGCTGCAGACTTGCTCTGCTCTATCTTTGTGTGGTTTTGTTCCTGTCAGCTAATAAGTGAAATAAAATAAATGAAATCAATTTGCCGCTAGCACTGTTTTTTTTTTTTTTTTAGTTTTTATTCATAAGCCAGAAAACTCACCAGAACCTCAGAAACATGAACACAAATCTTTACTCCTCAAAAAAAAAAGAGAAAAACACAAGTCAGAGCTGAGGAGCTGCTTCTCCACGTCCTTCTTTCTTTAAAGCTAGTTTCTCCAGCTATTATTAATCCCCCAGAAACTCATGTGGCTTTCTAATAGTTGCATACTTGGCAGTTTCTTGCCTAGGAAAAACCTCTCATGTCCCCATAATGGCTTCGGGCGTGACCTTATTCCCTACTCGTCGGATGGTTATCTATGGTAAGGCTAATTTGTCCTGCACAAATCTCCTCCAGCACTTACAGTCTTCTCTGACCAAAGAGCAAAGGAAAACCAAAATAAAAAAATGACGACGCGGGCTGCAAAACTCTCTCTCCCTCAGAACAAGAGTCTTTGGGGTCTTTGAGCAAAAAGCAGCAGCCACTTGTAATCAGTTCACTTTCGGAGCAGGGACGGAGAACGGGGCAGCGCCCCTCTGATCTCAGCTCTCACGCGGCGAGCCTCGGGGCCGCCGTCGTCTCCGTTTTAGGGCCGAGAGCGTTTGCTTGCGGTTGTGGCTCTGCTGAGAGAGACGGAATCACACCTGGAGGACGAAAAAGATTTTCTACTTCACTGTCGTATCTCTGCATCTTATCGGCCTTTCAAATTAGTTTTAGTGTAGCAAAACCCAGTCGGGGATGTTTAAAGAGGACGATGTCACGTTTGCAAATAGTCTGAATCGTATTCTGTCATGATTTAAAATATTAGGAAGAGGTTGCATATTGAGACTTTAAATTTTTATTTGTGGTACCTGAGCCGTAAAGGGGGACCTATCAGGGCCGGCCATCTTGACAACAGCAGTTTATCTCAGCTTCTGTTCTGGAGATGCGAGTCGGATATAAAATCTCACTCAGAGAAGCTTCAGTGTGGGATATACAGGCTGTCTGACCTCTCAATAAACTTTAAACTGTGCCCTGCAGATTTAAACCAGACAGCTGATGGCCGTTTCTTCTGCTCATGCATCCTGTAAGATACTTTGTTTCAATAAAAATATTGTTCATTTAATTTATTGACGAGCTTTTCAAGAAAAATTCTCAGCAAAATTATTTTGTGTTTCAAGTCAGAAAAACAATTTGGGCCCCCCGTCACATTTGGGATTCTGGCTCATGCTGCAAAACGTTTAACACCCCTGTTGCAGACGGCTTTAACGTTGATGGCAAATATGTATAAGCAAAGTGTGGTGGGCATGCTGCATTCACTGATTAGTTATTTCAGTCTGTAGGCACCACTTTTCAAATCTGGCCTCAGATAACAAAGAGTGAGTGTTGGACTTTGACTGGGTCATTCTATCAAGTGACGATGCTTTGACTCAAACTATTTCCTTGTAGCTCTCGCTCTATGTTTATGGTTTTCGTCACTAAAAAGTGAACAATCACCCAAGTGTCAGCTCTTTTCCTGCTCAGTTAGGTTTTAATTAGATTTATGTTTCAGTCAGTTTCCTATCTAGTTGTCATGTTCGATCTGGTCTCTGTTATTGTCTCCGTTGTCTTGTTTCCATTCTAGCCTTGATTATCATTGTCATAATACTCCAGTCCTGTTACGTTCCAGTCTCCACGTTTTGGTTTTCTTTAGTTTTTCCATTTGCATTGAACGGGTTCTGCAATCCTTTAAATGTCAGGTTTTATTTCTTGTTTGGATTTATTCCTGCGGTCTCTGTCTAGTCTGCTTCCTGTGTTAAATTAGCTCATGTTTTTGCCCTGAACAGTCATCTCTCCTCACCCGTCTCAAGCCGTATTTAAGTTCCACTCAGGCTTTTGTCTTGTGCAGGATTCTTGTGCGTTTTTGTGTCTGTCGGTTTGGTGAACACACAAGTCCAGGTCAGTCTTGTTAAAGTTTAAATTAGATAATCTTCACAATGCCACATCGTCGTTTGGTTTTCATTATTAGCGGCCATGCCGACAACATCCGTTTACACTACAGCATTTAAATCCAAGTAGTGTCTCATTCAGAAAAACCTTTTTAAAAACTGGAAGCTTTTTGCATTCTGCTCACACTTACCAGAACTTGCATTAAAGTAGCTACCGAGTGCTTCATACAGACGGAGCAAAGTGGAGTTGTGACCCAGTGTGAGTCAGCAGAGCTGCACGCGCTTCAGTCCAAGTCGCTCCTACCAGCTTCACAGTCCTTCCTAATATAATGGAAACCAATTAACCGAGTTGGTGACTTTATCCAAATCTTGATTTAAAATGGAGCTTTAATAATAACAACAATAAAAAAAAATGTTTAAAAAATGAGCGAGGGGAAAAAAAAAAAAAAACAGTCGCAATGTGGCAGCGTGCTTAACCTGACTGGTGGCAGAGATATGATAAGAAATGTAATCCCTGAGGCGTGAGCTGATTAGCTTATCCAGTCCGAGTCGCAGCCGGTGCAAAATGAAAATGGCTGCCGTCTTGGGAAAAGAAAAGCATTTTTGTTTTCAGACAAGAAGAAGGGAAAAAAAAAAACCCAAACTGATTCGTGAGTCATTTTTAATTTCTGATTGCTCCAGTAACCTGTAACCCGAACAGTCGACTAAAAGCCTGAAAATATACGACAGATTTCCTAATTTCCTCAGTCTGATCTCTCCTCAGGTTGTGTTTAACTCAGATTCTGCTTTGTGCAGGTGAGCACCGATTGGCCGAGAGGGTGATGACAATGAAAGGTTTAAAGAGCTACGTTTGTCTCCGGCCGCAAATTAGCTGCATTTGGCAGAATTTTAAATTGTTAAAATTCTTCGTCTAAACAAATTACACAGCTGAATTAAGCTAACATTACGAGCATTTCATCCACACACACACACACAAAAAAAATACTATTTATAGTAATATTCAATTCCATAAAAATATCTTTTTATTTGCAAATCAGGTGTGGTGTCCAGCAAAACGGATTCGACCAATCATTTGCAGAGCTTCAGACCTCAGCCATATACATGAGTAATAATAAGCATTTAACATATCAATAAGGCTCAACTCCAATCCTAATGAAATAATCTTTGGTGGAACTGTTTACATTTTCAATAATCTGTATGTAATTTTACAAGCAGTAGGTTGCCAAGTTCTAAATGATATAAATCTAATTACTTATATGTATGGCAGGCATTAATATCAAAGTTTTTCTGACTATATTGCTTTCTAGATGTCTATGGCTGCAGTTTGACTGGGCACAACTACATTTTCACTACCTGAAATGGTAATTTGAGATATCTGTGTTTATTAAGAATAATAATTCAAGATGCCTCCAATTCTATTTTAATAAGCAAAAATTGTTTTGAAGACATCTCAAGTGCCATCACCAGATTTGTCATTTGATGGGTCACATATCTGTAATTACAATTTAAGATATCTTGAACGTAATTATCACTAGTGACAATTATACTTTGAGATCTGGAGTAATATATACACGTAGGCCCCCTGGTGCTGCGACTGAGCTGTCCAAATAGTTGCCTGCAGAGTTTTTGGTGTCCTGCGCAGAACGGCCAGAAAATGCCACAACAATCTAGAAAGAGCTCAGCAGATTGGGTTATAAGGAGAATGAATGCAAAAGTTTGTGAACTGCTTCAGAAATCTGCAAAGAATTGATTCACTTCCGACAAACGTGTTGCAATCAGAAACGGCTCTGAAAAGCTTAAAGTTCTCCTGTCAACCCATTCTCATTCTGAAAATGTTCAATAATCTTTTTTCCTTTTGATTTATTTTCATAGTTTTTTATGGAAACTTTAAAAAAGGCAACGTAAGTCTGTAACATTTTGACCGGTATGCCGATAAGTTATTGGTAACGTCATTCTGACTAGATATAATGTTAATTCAAGATGTATCAAAGAAGAAAAGCGATCTAATTAAAGATTTATCAAATTCATTTGGAGACATCAATGTATCTACTGTTTAAATTCCACTAATCAAATTTATATGTCTCCTATCTGAAGAATACATTTAAGACATCTTGAAATATGGTGTCTTTTAAAATTTTTAGCTAGAATTATTACTAGTCAGAACAAAAAGCGATATCTCAAATTTACTTTATTAATTATGGAACATCTGAAATATGTTTCAGAAAGTCAATAATTCATGGTAGATGTCTTGAATTGAAGCCTCCATAAAACTCTGACATTATTTATACCAATCAAAATGTAATTACTGACATCTTAAATTATTTTGTCTAATCCTCATATCTTATTTTACTAAAGTGTCTTTTGAAAACCAAACTCGGATATCTGGAATGTGAGTGCGGTGAAACCGATTTTGTGCGGAAACGGCCTGTCGTACTCCACCGACGCATAGCTTGCTTGTTGTTGTAGAAACATGCCCTTCGTCCTCAAACAGAGTGGGCCCTTTTTGTTATCCTGAATGCAGCCTCTCAATGTCAATCAAGCGGTGATTGTAGAATGTAATGTAAATTGAGCTGTGCTGGCAGTCTCCAGCTGGCTTGTTTGCCTTCGCTGGCCAGCAGTGTGCTTTTGTAGGTGCAGCCATCTTTTATTCCTGCTGGCTTCCTGTTTGCCTGCTCCTTGTCAGTGTTTATCTACGGATTACACCTTGTCTGCATGTTGCACTCAAATAGCTTCTTCGTCTGCATGCTGAACAAGCATCTCTCGAAAGACGGGCCCTGAGGAGCAAATGAGGACACAGCATATTTTTACACAAAGCAGGATTTCCTCAAAGGTTTTCCGGATTGACTTTTTCTTTTACGCTTCTAGGAAATTGCATCGTGTGTAAACTTCTTATTTTAGGAGGGAAATTAAATATTTGTAGCAGTAATGACTACTCTTACCAGCCTTAGGTCACATAAACTAACAAAACCAAGTACAGTTAAGAGAGGTTGTGTAAATTTTGTTTTTACAAGGCCTAACATTTAGTTCCAGTAGCTAAATGTATCTTAATCTCTGACAGAGCTTCAAAGAAATCTTAAATTAAGAAAAAATTTCAAATCAACTTTATTGACAAAGTTTGTGTGCTTTGACTTCACACTCTCACACCAAACAGACATTAATATATAAACTTTAGAAGAAATAAAACACACCCATCCATTGTCTATACTTGCTTGTCCTTGGCCGAGCTAAAGACCAGCAGCTCCTGTAGAAGGTTTTACCTCTTGACTTGAGGAAATACAGTCTTTGCTTTACCTTCTTCCAGACAGTGTCTGTGTGTGAGGACCATCTCAAGTCCCCACAAAGAGTGGTTTCCAAGAACCAAAAGTGCTGGATGCAACACTGTTGTATATGGTGAAGGGGATGTAGTGAGGGGAGTGTTCTCCGAAAGTCCATGGTCCTCTCCAGCGTCTTAAAGCAATCTCAGCTTCAGGTGCTTGTGATTATACCAGCAGATGAAACAATCCACCTCCTGTCTGAATTCAGACATATAGTTGTCTTGGATCAGACCACTGACAGGAAACTGCAGACTTAAAAAAACAGGTACGCTGAGCAACGATCATTTGCGTACAGGGAGAGAACCAGAGTGGGGCGAGAAGACGTCGCTGGGGGTACCAGTGGTTATTGTTCTTGTGGACAGAATACTGGCCTGTTTAAGAGACTTGAATATTGTCAGAATGTGGGGTGTTTGGTGGTGAGGAGAAACTGGGTTGGACCCAGGCGGAAATGCAAAATAATGGTTTTAATTGACGGAGATCAGTCAGAAGACAAAGTCCAGGCAGCACAGGTGAGCAATGAGACAAGGAACCCAGACACTGGTAGCACTGGGGAGGCACAAAACTGGAGCAAGGCAGGCACAGGTACTTGCTACTAGGACCCCACATGGAGCAAGGGACACAGGTGAGGTTAAATACGTTGTTGGGTATAATCAGGGAACACAAGACACAGCTGGGAGCAATCAAGGTCAAGACGTGACAACACAGAGACTCAATTAACACCGAAAATACACTCAAAAAAACAAATCCTCACAAATACACTACCTTTTGTTACCTCTTTCATTCTCGTTCATCAGAGGGTCAACAGCATAAAAGGTACTTTCTAAGATTGTTGTATCGATTTCCTGGATGCTGCAGTGACCCTTACATTCGATAGACAGCAATTCAAAAGCAACATCACTGACTCCAATCCAGCATGAATTTGATTTCGAGTGAAGGACGTTCAGCCACTGAAATAGTTTGACTACAAAAAGGTGCCGTTAATATATTGAAGAGACACCACTGTATCCCTTTTCAGAGAGCATTGCGTTTATGGCCTGAACCAGATCAGATGAAGCTATTTCAATTTTTTTTGGTTGACAGATTGAGTCTGATCGAGTCTGTAAGATATCATCAATTATTGCCATCGTCTTTATTATCTGCACGGAATTACATTTCTGAAACTTAATGACTTAACTTATAGCACCAGCATTTCTACATGAACGCACATTATGCTGACACTGTGATAAACCTCTGCTGATCGCTAATTGTCTGACACGGAGTATTACTCACTGAACTTAAGAAAGGTAGAATGAAACATGGTGCTCAAGAAATTGAATGGTGACATGCCTGGATTCAATCATTTATTACAAAATACACCAGTTTTGGCTTTTGAGAGCACCTGTTCTTCCTAATTAACTACTAACTATTTTCTGTTTTGTCACATAAATGAACAGAGGCAGGAGAGCTGGAGCTGCACCTTAATCTCACGTGACTGACAGGAGGAATTTGCTGAAAGCATATTGTAATTAACACATTCTGTCTTCATAGCACAGACATTAAATTTTCTAAAGGGCTTTCTGAAACAGAGTCGGCGCTCAGTCATTTTCAGCTTAGAGGAAAATTATATTAATTAAGAGTGGCAAAGTTGGCCGAGCTGGTGTGTGATTACCACGCCACATGTAAAAACACCGCAGCTTTGCAACGTCGTGGCGTTTGGACAAAAGGTTTATAGCTGGTATGTCCAAACTGAAGGCAGTTCCTCTAAAAGTATTCACCCCCTTGGATCTCTTACCATTGTTCTTGCTGTTATAAATCAGTCACAATCAAGAAAATTCAAAGCTGAATTCTACAAAGTAGTGACCTGGATTTTTTTTCCATTGGCTGTAATAGTTATCTGTACTTATAGTTCTGGATTTGCTTTGCACGTAGTCAGATTACCTGCTTTGGACGATGCGTTTGTTGTTTTTAAGTTTTTTTTTGCTTTTTTTATCCACAGGTCTGTTTGCATTCTTCAAGAAGACTGACATTATTCCTAAAAGTGAGGCAGCTGCAAAAAAACCCCACTAGTAGGTGTGAGGAAGTTTCAAAGTGTGTCTGAGACTCACTATCATTACTGTCTGTGTGAGAGGAGAGAGTATCTCAGGATAAAAAATAAATAAGTAACACTGTGTCGCCTCTATGTGACTGGAAACAGACTAAGGACTCTGAGCTTGGACATCAGACTCTGTGGGGGAGTCAACCATGTTACTTGCAGGCAGACTTTTTTTCACACTACAAAACCTCTGACAAATAACATAGAAAGCATATAAAGTTTCACATCTTTGTTCAGAATGCAAATAAATCGTAAGACTTTCTATTATCAGAAACGTGCCGTAAACAACTCATCAGTCATTTTGATGACTGAAAAAACCCCTGAGATGTTCTTAATTGACTGTAGCGTAAAAGGGGAGGTGAAACGAATCACCTGGGTCTAGGTTTACTGAGCTTGGAGGATTTGTTGAGCAGCTTTTTTGGCTTTCGGGGATGGAGAACTTCACATGGTCATTAGATGTCTACACTGTCAAAAGGAAGCCCTGAGACACTTGCGCAAGACATCCAGAGGCGAAGGTCCTATTTTAAACTTCAACCCAGAACCGAAAAGAGAACCTCCCAACTGGAGACATCACAAATTGGCAGCACAGACCGAGACAGTAGCGCTGTGGAGGCAGCGGATGATTAAAACGCAACGTCATGGGAACTGATGGTGATCCATACCTGCAGACTCGCGAACGCTGCCTTTCTTTTGTTTGTAACATTGTATCGTTTGGATTTTTTTTTTGATGGAAGGGACATGAAGGTGATTTCTGTTTTTTTTTTCTTTTTCTTTTACTTCACAAGACAGAGAAAATACCACAGTGTAGAAAGAAGGAAGACAAACACTGGGATAAAAATGTAGAGTCAACGCACAAACCTGAAGCACAAGTCTGCACGTTTTGGCTCCTTGTAAAGCTGCACAAATAAAAAACAAGAACAAATCTTATACAAAAATCTTTGAAAAAAATAAACTCTTTAATTTCTATTTAATTTATTCAATTGAAATTGATTCAGTTGGGAAAACAATTCCACAGTATAGGCATAGTTTAGGATTATTAAATCAGGTAATGTTGAAAGCTTAGATGTAGTTAACATCTGACTGGCAGCTGCATCTCAAACACATTTATTAGCTAATGGCTAACGGCTAGCTTCAATGTGAGAGCAAATAATGTCACCTGATCATCATTTGAGATTAATAAAATGCTGCCATTTCTAAAATGTGTAAGTTGTTGTCTGGTTATTTAAACAGATGCAGATTATTTCTGCAGGAAATGGAGGCAGAAAGAAGTCCTGAACAAATGAACTTCCTCCACTGTTTCAAAAATCAATAAATAATATTAGCATAACTGTAATTCTGTATCCTAAGTTAGCTTCTTAAGCTGCTTCACATTCACACCACTGTAAGCAGCTACTGTGACCAAAAATGCTTCACATTGACTATTAAGATTTTTTTTTTTTTTTTTTACTTAGTTTTGCTTCCTGACACATGTTAGTTTAATACTTTTATTTTCACACCAGAGTTTGATTTCAAACCCAAAAAAGCAAGCTACAGTCTAACTTCCCCGATAAAGCCAGCAATGCTAAAAGGATTCTCGGAGCCGGTGGTAAATTGAATAATCACTCATGTCTCCTCTAATTTAGCAGATGGAATGGAAGGATAAGAAATTATTATTCATATAATTCTTCCTGGTAGATGGGTGCTGAATAAACAAACCGTGACAAGCCTCCATTTGGCTCCCATTTCAGATTTTGTGGAAGTCACGTCACCCCCAGATTAAATAAGGTTGCGAGGGTCTCCCATCCAATAAGCAATTTCTAGGTTTTCTTCCAGCTATATTTAGTTCCAGTCAGACATAATTTGCTGAAATTATTGCGGATATAAACTCAATAGAGGTTATGCAGGTCCTGAAACAAAAAAAAAAAAAAAAAGTAAATTTTGATGTTAAAATATTCTCCTGTTTGTACTTTTTCAAATGCGACGGCAGTGAGAAGATGGAGAATACTCTTCCCACTGGAAGAGGTGACAGGTTTTCATGATTCCCACTGGTGTGTATAGCTGCTCACGTTTTTATTTTTATTTTTTAGCTACATGTTACACATGGGATGGAAAGGTGGCGGAACGTTTTGTGCCACCACCTGCTGCGATCCAAGCACACAGAGGTGTCGCATACCTCTAAAGATAGCTTAGAGTGAACCAGGTCACCGTTTCCTCCAGCCTGCAAAATGTGTGCCCTCAGACAGCCATCCATTTTCAGGCTCTGGTTTTATTGTTCTGTCTTATACAAATGTATTGGGGGGGAGGGGAATATGCACTTATCAGCAGGAAAAGCAAGAACTCTCTGTGTGAGACTTTTGTAAAATCAAATGCTAAGGGCTTCGGCTCTGTTTTTGATATGATTTTCAGCTAGCAAAAATGAGACAAGGCGCTAAAATAGAAGCTTAAATTATGTAACTTTCATAGAACTTTTATTGAAGTTTAAGCAAAATAACTAGTTGGATTGTAATGAGGGATATCGGTTAATAATGTTGACTGAAAATACATAATTGGAAGAAAACTAGAGCTTCTTCCTTTGTGCATAAAATGCATAACATTATGATTATCTACTTAGAGGGGCAGTATGATGTAAAATCGACTTTTTTGATGCAAAGTTGAGCTTTGCATTATGTTGTAATGTTATCCCCTCATCAAAAACATACCTGGAGTGTTGCTTTAATTCTTTTTTGCATGTTTGAGAAATCGATTCATTTCCCATGGCAACCATTCAGCTGGTTGGACCTAGCCCTGCCTTCCAGCCGCAGCTCCTCCTCGTAGCTGCAGTTTCCAAGTCTCCAAGCTTCTGAATCACAGAGCAGCCATTCCCCCACTCAGCTCCTTCAAACTAGCCAGCAGCAATTAGTAAGCACCTGGTGGAAATGCACATCTGCTGAGTTCATTAAGCAAGCTACTTCTCAGTGCAGCGCTGGTAAAGATGTTGTTAAAGGGTTAAGAGAGAAGCCATGTTGTGACGACTTCCTGAAGAAAGAGCAGGAGTTTCTTAGAGACTCAATTTCAAGGCGATAAATTACAAAGCCAAATATCTCTTAAGTCATATTTGATATAAATAGGATTTTTAGAACTGAAGGTAACATAGTTTCTTGATAGTGTTATAAAGTGCTTTGAAAACACATAATACTGCCCCTTTAAGAGAGCGTGTGTTGGTTCCCTTTTATTTACACATTCTTGATCTGTAAAGGCATGGACTTCTGAGGTTGTGCTGCTGCATCTGGATGTTGGAAGCAGATCCTTTAGATCTTGGAAGTTGTAAGATGAGCTGCGTTGGTTTGTGATCTGGGGGAATTGTGAGGCCTAGGGAAAACCTCAAAACTTGTTGTTGTGCGCCACAAACCGTACTAGAGCCATTCCCCGAGGCCACAGCTGTCAGGGAACGCTGTTTTCATGAAGTCATATGTTCACAAGTTTGTTGCAGACTCTGTAAAAATACTTAGAGTTGAGCCCAAAATCCTTCACCCCCCCCCAGCAGGTGTGATCTTTAATTGTACTGACCGAGTTTCTTGTGATTGGAAGTGACCCATCCAGAGTCCTGACTATGAATCTGATAAATAATCTGCGGAGGGAGCTGAAGATTAAGCTGAAGATTAAGCTTCCTCCACAGAGGGAGAACTCCAATCTCAAATTTCAAGTGGAAATTTGCAAATAACTCACCAACAATGATTACAAAAAAAAGAGTTTGATTGCTAAAATCATTATGATCATTGGGTTCATTTATGTCTGTGTCTTCACCACCTCTTAATTGTTTATTTATATCTAATTAGGTCTTGCCATAACTCAACTCATTTCCTGTATTCGTTGTTGTTAGGGAATGTCTTGCCATATCAGTTCGTGTCTTTGTGTTCAGTTTCTGTATTTATTCTGCTGTTCTGCTCCTTCTGCTTATTGTATCTTTGATTAACATTGTTCTTTCCACCGTCTGTTGTTGTCTCTTTTAGTCTCCCAATGTTAATTATTCATTTTCCCTCAGTCTACCTGTTTGCCTCCTCTCCCAGCTGCACCCTGTTAGTAATAAACCGTCTGCCTTTTGTCTACAATCGCACTCCTCTGTGCTTAAGCTATTGCTCTTCATATGCTCCTCTTTCCTCCGCGCTTTATTATAACGTATCTCCTTTTTGTTGTAATTATTAAATGCTCACTTCAACCTTCTGCCTCTGGGTTTGCCTGCCCATGGGTCCAACTGAAAACACACCATGGCAGTAATGTGAATGCAGATTTCCCCCCACTGATCACTGAAATGGGTGAAAGTTTTAATAAAATGGATGTGAAGACAAGTTATTGTTTTTGTTATTTGGTATGTTTTTTATGTTGCTTTATTGTCCTCAAGAGGCGTCTGTATCATTTGCAATAAGAAGCAAACTTTGGACATAACAAAACACACACACACACACACACACACCCAATTGAACGAACCTATGAGACATATCAAGTCCACTTTTCAAAAAGGAGTTGGTAGAAATTTGAAAAATGTTCTTTCTACACAGGTGCGTCTTCATTAACCCATTTACATACATGTAAGTGTGTTGAACATGAGGCCTTCCTGAAGCATTACTATCCCTAATAAAAAAGTATTGGTGACGTTATTGTTCTTTCTAAATCTACCAGGGATGTGAACAAGTCTTTCTTACATAAATAGCATATCAAAGTAACATCCTATATACAGCAGCACATAGAGCAGAAGGTTGCGCCAAAGCGTCACTCTGCCTCTGTGAACTTGCCTCCTTCTGGCAGTGTGTCCTGGTCCCTTGTGTTCACTAGGTAAGTGAAACACATGTAGATCGGTATCGTATGGTGTAAAAAATCTTACTCCAGTGATTGGTGCTGCTTGTCTCTATTGTTAGTTTTCAGAGGATCAGCTTGGAGCACACAGGCTCATCTGTGGTTTTGCAGCCACAAACAATTACGTATTATCTACTCTGACTTTCCTTCGTCTCAACAAGCATTTTTGCAACTGTTCCTCTCCCCCCACCACCCTCAAACGTGTCCTGTGTGGCAGTGCCACAATCAGGGTTAGACAGGGAGTGACACAGAAAAGCCCAACCAGATTTGCTTTTACAAGTGGAGCATTACAGCTTTCACCGTCTTCATGGCATCAGATTTATTACAATACACAGGATACAAAGACGCCAGTGTTAATATTTGGCTTTAACTACTCCACTTCCACTGTCTGGTTTTTGTATCTGCAGGAGTCTTTTGCTGACAAACTTCTCTTCCTTCCTTGGACCGTTTGTCACTCAGCCCTCAGAAGTTACACGGTGTCTGTTGTGTTTCCTAAGGTTTCGTCTTCGCAGCAAACATGATTGGAATTCTGTGCAGTCACTCATATGTGCCACTGTTACAGATCAGTTCAGTGTTGGCAGACTTTTGGATCTTTTGTACTCTACAGTAAGGCGGCTTTGCTTGGTAGTTTTTGCTCAGTATCTTTGGGGGGGTCTATAATAACCAGCCTGTACATTGTAATTCACAGACCTTACCTTCTCCGCTTGAGATTGTTCTTAAACTTTGAATGAAACATGACATGAAGGACAGGCTAAAGTCAACTGGGTTTTTGTGAGAAAATGTTCCTTTATTCTCAGAATTGTGGTTGCACACCAGTGGGTGGAGAGGATGATTCAATACTGCAAATGAAAACAAGAAAAAACAAAAAACTGTCCACCCCGCAGATACATTCACCAAACACAGAGTCCAAAATAGCATTTCTCTAGAACAGCTGGAGAGAAGAATTAAATGGCTGCAGTACAGGCATATCTGTGAAATATATTTTATTCATATCTCTGTTTAAAGAGCAGATCATTAAAACTCCTTAACAGGCTTTTAAAGTTCTTCAGTGGAAGTTGAGATTTAGCGAGGGTGACAGAAAGCTAATTTTATTTTCACAAATGATTTAGAATTGCAAATTTATTTTCATTTTTATCATCACTGATTCTTTCTGTGCTTCATGCCTTTGGCTCATTTGGAGTTTGTGTCCTCAGAACTATAAACACTACAGAACTGGACATGTAAAGCACCACTTAGCCATTTAGTTTGATAGAATTATAGACCAATGTAATTAATACAATCAAGCAAGAAAAAATACCAGCGCATTATTTGGGGCATCTGCTTTATTTTGTTAAAAAAAAAACAACACTGCTCCGGCTGCCAAATCCATCTTTTCTGGAAACTCGCGCAAGGAAAGACTGTTGCTCATATCTTCCCCGCCGTTGCCTAGATCTTCTTCATTAAAAAAAAGCTACGTCTTTTACCACATATGCAGCATACAATATGTCCTGTTATGTACAACACAAAATGAGAAGCCTAATGGTAACACTGGCTGGGAAAACCAAAAACATGTTGCTAACAGGCTAACACGTTGCTAATTTTAACCTTAAGCATTAGCATGCCCACACAGCACCCTGCAGGGTTACTAATTAGCCTTCAGAAGGCCTGCCACAGTTAGGTAGCAGCGTCGACACTTGAAATAAACAGTTCATTGCATGTTATAAAGCTAGTTAGCTAACACTGCTAGCATGCTGTGTCTGCCTGAGGTTTCTATGCCTCCGCAATCAGTTTCAATCAATCAAGTTTTATTTGTACAACACATTTTAGCAACAAGGCAATTCAAAGTGCTTCACAACATGAAAACATAAAAATATCATAAACAAATCAATCAGAAACACTATTAAGATCACAGTTATTTGCACAGTTTTTACTCTTGAATAACATTTAAATAACTGCACATCTCTCCTGTTGTCAATAATTGTAAATAGTCTTTTTCTAATGTTCGAGCACACTCACATTTTGAACATTTATTTTTTTATTGACCTTTCTGGTTACACATTGCTTTGGACAGAAGCATGTTACTTTCCATAAAAACTGCCTAAGAGTATTTGTGTTAAAATTCTATCTTTGCTGTACAGTATTTTAATCTTCTCTCAGCAGTTTTATGTTTTTCACATCCCATCTCTGTGTGAATCTGCTTTGATTGCAGGTCACCTCGCTGCTGTTGCACTGGAATTTACGTATTGCGGGACGATGAAAGGTACTTCTAAACCTGTGATTTTTCTTAACTTTTTAACAGCATTTTCAAAACTTTCAGGCCTTTTGAGGATACTTTTTTTATGTGATTAGTAACAATTTTTTGTTGCATGTAAAGGAGTGGAAAGACCTCAAGATGGCAGCAGCCGTGCCTCAAATGGTACAAAAACTAGCCTGAAGTGGCGCACCGACTAAAGTAGAGATGATCAGGTTGTAGGTTTGCCATTAAGCCAACACAGACAGTCCTCCTTTCAAATTCTCTTGCTTGAGTTTCACATCATTGATAAGCAGCCACGCTCTCACCGCAGACGTCTGCAGCGCGCTCAAAACACGTATCGAGCAATAAGCCATCGTAATGCTTAACGGGGAATCCCCCGGACACTGGATACACTCTGGAAAATCCCACAAAGTCCCAATTGAGACCGTTCATACTCTTGCAGTCTACTGTTGTGCTAAACTAAAATAAACATTGTTATGGAACTTCCTCCTTTTCAGGCCTTGCAGCTGGAGCTGTGCTCCTCCAGGAGGGCCTCCCATAAATCTGAATTAGAGCTGTTTGGTTTGAGCAGAAATATATTATCACTCTGGCGTGATTTGCTTTTCGCTGATATGTTGTAGCTTATAGCATTTTCCTTTTCACCCACAAATTCACAATAAAACTGGTTCTTGCACGGCTGAAAAGCTTTTATCTCATTAGCCAAGTTAAGCGCAATAAACATTTCCTGAGCAGAGTGATAAAGCTGGAGAGCTTTACTTCCAGACACCTGCGGAGTAGAAAAGGAGACAAAAGCACTAAAAGAGCAACAAGAAAAGTAGAAATATAGGCAATCGTTAACTATATAGGCTGACTTTTCATGAAAGGAAGTTAATTCACGTCTTCGATGGTAACTCTATCATTTCATCATGTTTGTCAGTTCGAGTGAAGATGAGACTTTGTGGGTCCCACATGGGTTAGCGTTAGGCCCAGTACTGGTTGTTTTACGTATCAAAATTCTGTGAAAAGTATCAAGAATTCTAACAATGGTCTTATTTGTGAATGAAACAATTTTTCTTGTCCTTGGAGAAATGTAAGAAAACTGTGAAACAGCTGAAACACGGAGTTCTCGACTAAAAACCCACCTGTTTAGAGTTTTGAAACTTAATCGTTGACTCTATGTTGCATGCTGAAATGTGCTATACAAATAAATTTTGATTGATTGATTGATTGATGTGCAGCAGCTTTCAAAGAGAGAAAAAGCAGAAATGGACACATTGAATAGATTAACTTAAAAAATTGATAATTTAGTAGAGATAAAGAATAAAGTTCTCAGAGTTCTCTAAAAGAACTTCTGAATTAACATAAAACTTTTGCTTAAAAGCTTAAGAGTGTTTCATCCAAGAGAGGCTGAGGTAGGAGACAAAAACAGAATGTGGCCTGGTAGTTTTTCATTTTTAAGTCTCTCAAAAGAAAAAAAAAAATCATCTAGTTTTGGCTGTGATTTTTTTGGTACATAAAACAAAATAAAAAACACAAATAAACCCAAACGCCCCCAATAATCAGTTGATAGAAAGAACTGACCAGTGACTCTAGGCTGGATTAAGAAAAGTGTGTCACGATGATGAAAACATGCCAAATGAAATGAATTGCCGCAGCAACGACACGTTTGATCGGGCCTAATTTACATCCTCGTCATTATTGGGATTTGTCACGGCTTTTCGCTGCTCAGGTTGTTTTACTGCTTCATCCATTTCATAATAAAAAAGGACTGTGAGCAATTCACTGCGATCGGCTGCTTGTATGAACTTGTTTTTGTCTGGCGTCAAATGAGGAAGTTGCAACAGGATTAGTTGCACTTTTCGTGCCGTTCTCTAGGGTTTGGACTGGTCATTTGTGCACTTTGACCAGTTTTTATTTGTTAACATATTTTCTTATTTTGTAGTTTTTAGGAACCTGACGGGGCAACCCTATTACATCCCTGCTGTCTTTCCATGATCTTATGGCCTCAAATGGTTTGTGAATAACTTTTATCTTTCTGAGGTCAAATTCTAAGAAATATCTCAGCATTCAAGACTTTCTACGACTTTTTATAAAACGACGTCACTGCTACTTTTTGATTCTGAGTTTTGAAGATTAGAAATAAATGAGAATACAGTGAATTATTTATAATAACTCACACAAATGAAAAGAGTAAATCAAAGGGAAATCAAGACATACATACCACCAAATGTTCATTATGTGCAGCTCATTTGTGCTGCTAAAGCTCACTGTGTCAAAGTCTGGGTAATACCTACAAAAAACACCTGCAACACTTATATGTTAAACAAACTAACAAAAAAAACACAACAATCAGGATTCTGCACAATGAAGGAAAGAGGGAATACACAGTTTTATTAATAAATGACTGAAACTTCTTGATTGGATCAAATGCAAATCATTATTTATCTTTATTGGAAGACACTTTTCACTTCCAGTGAATTTCAACATGTGTTGTTGTGGTAGAAAGATTATTTAAATCTAAGCTACTAATGCCTGGAAGTCATTGGAGACATTGGAAAGGTCAAAAGGCATCAGAAAGTATTAATAAAAATGTCCCAAGACTGATTTCCAGTCATCGTGCTGATGGATTCTAATGAGCAGGCAAGCAAGGCTAAACATGTGGGAAATTAGAAAACACAGTATGGGATAGCTGTATTCATGTTTTATTTAGGACAGGGTGTTCAAGTCCAGTCCAGTCCTCCAGAGCTACCATCCTGACACTTTCAGATGCGTTCTTTCAGCAGCACCGACATCCAATGGACCGCTCGTTCCCAGGCCTCTGCAGAGCTCAGTGTCAGCCGGAGAGGGAGTTCAGGTATTTCATTTGGGTGTATTGGAGCATGGATGGATATAAAAGTTGCAGAGTGACTCTGGACACCCCTGATTAAGGATGTAAACAACAATGTGAGGGTGATATAATCAAAGGGAGGAAGGGAATTGTACTTTTTTTCTCGACTTGAACGATTTCATTTGTATGCCCGACGAGCTCTGTTCTTGTTTGTCTTTTTAGCTTATGCTTGAAGCAATCGATAAACTAAGCTAAACTAAAGACATACCCTCAGCATTCTCAAACAGCTAATCTACTTGCCTCCTGATGAAGAAAGAAGCCTGTTCAGAGGGTTTGGCCTCCTCTAAAGCTCCCTCCTTATTTCCCGACAGCGCCGTTCGTCTTTCCAGCTGCCTCTTTGCCAGTCAGCTCTCTACCTCTTTCCACTCCCCCACTTCTCCCGCCATTGAGGAGACGCCAGGCAACAACTGTCCCGCATGCCATGACTACTGGACGTGTGAACAAAGCTGGGAGAGAGCAAGAGAGAGAGAGAGGTGAATACGGCGACTCTTAAGTGAGTCAGACCCAGTCGGGCGGGACGGCTGGAAATGTCTTCCCCTTTGATTCCCCCGGGAACAGAGACAGAAAACAAATGGAGTCTGACTCCCTTATTTTCTCAAGGTCCCAGAAGTTGACCTGCAGCCACACGTGCCGGAGCGCTGACATTCGCCGCGTCGCTTGCTCGCCGAGCCACCCGTAAGGTCTGTCAACCTGACACAACGGAGTAAGAACCCCTCCCAAAAGCCCTCCACTCCAGCACCGCCACCCCATAGTCCCTCATCTCCATTCCACCACAGTACGCAGAGCTCAGTGGCACAGCTGACAGCCAAGTTGGCCTGCTCGCACAGCAATGACCCAGTGAGTAATTGGTCGATAGAAGTGGCCATGCATCGGCCTGTGTGGCTTCGCGGGCGGGCGCCGACTCATTGTGTGTTCGGCCCCGGTCGTCATACCGCGGATATCGACGCCCGCTCCGAGGAAAACACTACATCCCGAGGGATGAGATGATTATTAGCAGGGAAGTGAAAATATCCCGTGAATAACTGCAACTACAACGTGTTTATCTTGCCGCTGAGGGCATATGTGTACACAACAAGAACATTATCTGTCTGTGGTGTGGCTTGCCAGCGAGCTCGGCCCATTTGGCCGCGAGCAGACAGAAGAGTTTGGCAACCGGTTATCACATCACTGCATCTCGACAACTGGATGGCCGCTGATTGTGGCCGATGAACAAAGGATTCCCGTTTTAACACATTAGACCATTAAGTCGAAAATCCATGTTGTGTCACTAATCCAGACTCTAAGAGGGTGGACAGGAGGAGAGCGAGTGCGAGCAGCTACAGGTAGGATTTGGCTCCCTTTTGTGCACAAGCAAAGCAGCGCGTTGCATCTGTGACTGTGCAGGAGCACAATTCATTACACACGTGCGTTCGCCAGGCCATCCCTGCAGCGCGACGCAACACACCTGCTGTTCCCCGTTGATTAAATAAGCAGGGTTATATGGAGAGAGAAGCAGCGTGAGACGCATTGTCAATGCAAAGAAACCTGACGTCCAAACACAAGATGGCATCTCATCAAAGCCATCTCTCGATTTGCATAAAGGAGCCTCGGCGCTTTGACTTGGCACATGCCTGGTAATTGGGATAAACTTACTGTGGACGGCGAGGCAAGGAAACAAAAGAATAGAAATGTAAATGGCTCTTTTCTTGTTATACAATACTCACTCGTCTGCACACACCAGGTTTTTTTCACGTTTTTTTTTGTGGCACTAATTGCTGTTACTTACGGTATTCAGACAGGAGAGGGCAAGAAACGCAGCAAAGGTGCCGGGAATCGAACAGCCGCTTCGGCTTCTCTACGCTCTTATTTTTATTTTCTACAATAAATCTCTGCTTATGATTTTGACACGATTTTAAAGCTTTTAAAGGAAAAAAAAAACTTTTAACAAAGCCATGAACATTTCTGATGGATTATTTCTTATTTTCCAGTTGCTCTGACTGTACTTCGCAGGCTTGAAACAGGCGGCTACACTTTAAAGTTTGCTGATTCTTTGCTACACTTCATTGAGTGAAACATCTGCTGGGTATCAGGAAGACCTCTGCTTTCATTTCAGTTCATCTTTGTGGTTAGCTTTATTTTACATGGCTTTCGTTTGGTTTCTCTTGTTTGCTTTTGTCCACACACACACACACACACACCCCTGCGCCTACATTTGGTCTCCTTATGTCCTCTCAGTGTAGATAGGTTTCTCTGAAAGGCTTGTTAGAGGTAAAGGTCTCCTCTAAGGGTCTCTTGATGCTGTAGCTTTTGTCACATTCAATTCCCCCACACCTTTTATGTTCAATTTCTTCAATAACATCAGTTTTTTTTTCACACACTACCACTTGGGTGTCAGCTTTTGTTTGAGTCCTTCACTTTTGCCACTGGGACACAAAGTCAATGTACAAGTTTTTTTAGTTTTTTTTTTTCCAAGAAGTATCTCGATTCCCTCTACTGTATTACCTTTGAGCGTTTCCACATTTTTGTCTCATTACAGCCACAAACATCAACGTGTTTCTCTGAGATTCAAAGTGATATAAGGCCCGCACAAAGTAGGGCACAAGAAGACAGCCCTAAATAAAAACCGAGTGTGTTAAATTGAAGTCAGAAATCGCTTGGCTTGTCCATGCAATGGAGTCTACCTGTGTGTTATTGAATTTTGTTATAAACACACCTGCTCTGTGACAGCCGTAGTTTGAGATGAAGACCCAGGAGCCAGAAAAATAGAGAACGCAGCTGACGAGAGTTTTAAAGCAGCGTTACGTTGTAAAGCGATATACTGATTTTTAACCACACAACACTCACAACCACTAGTCATTACGTTGCAAATTTGCTCTCCACTAGTAAAGACTGGCTTGTTGACGTGAAACCTGTCTGCGGTTTGTGACAAGCTGCTGTCAATTGACATTAAAAACAACTATTGTCAGTCGACACTACAGCCATAAATCAAGCGGCCAATCAGAATTTTATATATTGTCCCAACCTTTTCAGCAGGCATCTCCTTGATTATTGATTAGCTGGACAACACTGCACATAATGAGCAAACCGTTCATTTACACAAAGGTAAAACTCAAAACTCTTACCTCTCATAAGTCCAAACGTCCAGAAGAAATGGCACGTATGTTTGAAAGGATACGCATAATAGCACTTTGCACCAATTTGATGTTTCATCTAAATAACAGATAAAAAACAATAAATATTTGTTGTTGAGCTTAGCAGAAAAGAGGGATTTTTGAATTGAAAATGCTGTGTATTTTGTCGATTTATGGTTTTTGATTAAAACTTTAAAATTTTAATTCAAAAACCAAAGAGGAAATGACCACGAAGTTGTACAAAGCCAGTAAAGACATTCCTAAAAGAGTTGTGAAGACATTCCTAAAAGTTGTTTTAGGAAATATTGACTCAGACAGGATACAAGCTGATAGGACTGGATAAATGGAGCTTTGAATCACGGAAACCTTCATATTTCATGTCGCCATGATGGGTTCATTTTACGGAAAAGAGCAGCAGTGAATTGTTTTTTCTTTTTTTCTTGAGAAAAGTGCAACTTAGACCCAGTAAAGTCTTCCTTGGATAATTCTTGGTGGGCGGAGAGCATTATCGAGAACAAGAACCGAGAAGCTCTGGATAGATGCAACATTCATGAGCTGCACAATGACTACCAGCAGATAAAAGCAGAATATTTCCTGCTAATTTAGCAGCAGCATTTAGTTAAGATCTGTGATGCACTTTCAAAGCAGTATTTTTATTCTGTTTTAATAATTCAAATGCTTAACCTGAGCATGAGTTAAAAAAACCAAACAAATCTACAATAAAATTACCTTAAAAAACCCCACAAAACTACATTTTCACTTTAATTTAGACAGTGTAAACGCATTCTAAAGCCTGAGTTGTCGATTATCTCCAGTGACTTATATCTGCTGCGAATTTTGAAAACCTGCAGTGTAATTTTTGACAGTGCTTCACTCTCGGAAATCAGCAATAAAAACTTTTTACTGCCATCCTAAATAGCTCTCCCTCCATAGTGTAGATTGTGGAGGGAGCAGCAGCGTCCCATGATGGTGCTACATCATCCACCCACAGCAGCTCCGTGCCTGGGGCCATGACTGGGCATTGCTCTCTCTAAACTTGCCAGGATGCATCTGTTTGGCCTGGATGAGTCCTCAGACTGCTGGAAAACCTTTACAGGACCCCAAACTGCCGTACATATCTGAACATTGACTCAGTTCATTTCAGCCACTTCTATTCAGGATTCAGTATCTCCTGGCCATAGAGAGGAGGGTCAGAACATGGACTGATTGAGAGCGTTGCCTTTTAGCTCGGCTCTTTGAGAGACCAGGGCAACTCCCACACCACTGCAGGCCGAGGAGCAATCTATAGATCCGTCTCTCAATTCTCGCTGTTTTACTTTAAAGGTGTTTTCACATCTGATAGTCTGGTAGAATCGCCTTGATTGGAGATTAAAAGTTGCGACATTTGTTCCATCTTCTGCTGCTGCGATTCGCTTTCACACTGCACTGTGTCAAACTAACCAAACCCTTTGAAGAACCTGTTCCCCTCCTCGCCTGTGGTGGCGCTGCACTAAGAACCACTGAAGGAAACGACACAAAAACTTATCAAGAAGACACTCCGCTGCGTTTCCCTTAAAAGCAAGTGTCCAGGACTTTGTCGATATTCCGCTAAATAAGTTAAAAGGTTTATTCACGTGATAAGTCGCTAGAAAACATGATCGTCCAACTACTTCCTGTTGTCTTCTTCATGGTTTTCGCTTGTGGCAACAACCACTGCATCGTTGTTAATCACTCTTCAGCAGAAACAGTCAATATAACCTTACACCATCAAACTGCCTTCAAGCTAACGGTGGCAGCAGGTAAACATAGTTTTGTTTCTCTCTAAATTCATATCGTCCTGCTACGTTATTTTGATGTAACGTCCAACAAAGTGTTAAAACCATGCTGCACATGGTTTTAACAACAACTGTATTTCAGTTGGGTAAATACAATTAAAGGGAAAGATCTCAAAATGTTACATTTGCATGCACATTTAATGCATGCAAATGTACATTCTGTACTTGAATTAAATGATCAAACTGTTTTTGTCTGTGCATTAGGACTGGTTTACCCAGAACTGAACTTTAATTTCAGCTCTCATCTGCATTGAGCTCATATTTTATAATTCATGCAAATAATAAACAGCCAGAGATCAACTTCTGACTTGACGGTTTCATCGTTTTTGTTCCAGTTTCAGATTTTTAGAAGAAGATAAAAATTCTTCTGCTAAAGAAACTCTTTAGCAGAAATGAAATTACATTACAGCAGCCAAAGATTTGGGCAGCTGAGTCCTCCCTCTGCTTTATATTTTCCTTCCATATGTGAAAAGCAGATCCTCTCCGAAAAGACGGTAGAAGTCTGGAGAACCGCGCTGAACAGCACCGACACACATCATTGAACCAGAAAAACACATGGATTTCTCACAATGGAGAGGACATCGGGAAAACAATTAACCCATGAATCAAGATTATATAAAGATCCTTAAAGCCTGTTGCTATTTCTGGTGGCGTTCTCATTACAAATCACCTCACTGATTCCTTTTTTTGTCTTCTAACACTTAGATTTACCCAGGGTCAGAATATCTCAGGCGGCAAGCCGAGTGGTTCTACCACTAGAAATGAAATTTAGTTAGATGAAGGCAATTTCTTTTCCTTTCCCTTTGTTTATTAACCCAGCAGGTCACGGATTTGAGAATTTTATTTTCTGAACCCCATATCCGCAATCTTTTTCTGGCAAATTTTAACTCCAATCAAACAGCCACTGAGCTAATTGTGAGCGATCTGAAAACGGCTTGTTACCAGGGGTTAAAGTGGGATTTGTTTGGTATTGGTTGCATGTGTGTGTGCGTGTGGGTGTGTGTGTGTGTGTGTGTGTGTGCGTGTGGTGTGATCTGATGTTTTCACTGTTTACTGTGGTAATTAGTATAAATAATTTCTGGGACATGCCATCCAACTATCTGAGAACAAACCAGTTCAGGTCGTCACAGTAACAGAAGACGTCTCTCTTCAAAGCCAGAATTTATTTTCTCTGCGAAATTTCACCTATGAAAATACATGTCAAATAAAATGAAATGAATCACTGTCATTATTAAACAGATGTGAAAAGTCAGCAGCTCCATCAGGCCCCCAGGGCTTCAGGGGCCCATAAATGCTAATATTTTAACAGAAACCACAGATACATAAATGTAACATTTGTTTACTCAGATCATCAACCTGCTGAATTTGATTTAATGGTAAATTGTTTAACATTTATATGTAAGATTTTAAGGAGCTGGCAAGGAGCTACAAACTTTTACTTTGTAAAAGTTCAAAGAACAATTTTCATAGTTAGATTGTTTTGTTACCATAGCAACAATCCGATGCTATGAGTTTAATCTTTGAGTTTGAGCTCTGTTTGTTCACAAATACAAAATAGTGAACTGCAATTAGAACTTATTGCTTTTAAGTTGGCCAATTAAACTACTGCCCCTCTCCCAGATTTCACTGAATCTAACACAGAAGCTGTTAGAGGTGCTGATGTTTTAGCAACAAAAGGGGCCCCTAAGTCAAATTCTGCCCAAGACCTCATGCAGTCTCGGACCGGACCTACAACTGCTGCAGCGCGCAGAGGCAACGCGCTCTGAGGCGCCAGCGGTGTGATTGGCCCGGCTTTAAATGCATAAACTATAAACTTGTCTTCTATAAACATATATTATAGGAATAATTCTGGTCTGCCAGTGAAACACTCAGAGCAACAGAGACGCTTGCAAACCGGCTTAAAAAGAAAAGAAAAAAAAAATAGCGCTTTTTAAAAAAATTTTCATAAAAATATAAACAAGAAAGGCTTAGCCTGGCGGTGGGGCTAGTAAAGCATGGCGGGCCACCATATATTATATACCTATCATACACTTGGGGTAAACCCTGATGCTACTAATCAAGATGTAGTCAGAGCCCAGAATGCAATAGAACTGAAAGCATGAGTGAAAGATCCGTTCAAAAGAATCACTTCATGAAGAGCGACCGTACATGTAGGTGAGCAATAACAAATGTGACCCTGTAGAGGGCAGCATATTGTGTTGCAACACGTGTTTACATTGTGTCATTAATTGTGTCATTGATGCCAGTAGCTGTGTTTCTATTACAAATGTGCGCAAAACTACATCAATGTTCTGCTAATGGATAAAAAATACAATTTTGCAATTGTAGTGTTTCCAATAAATAAGAAATTAAAATCACACGTGAATAAGTTTGCTCACGTGACAAGTCACTGAAGAACATGCCACGGCATCATCCTCCAACGACTTGCTGTCGTCTCTTCTGTTGTTTGTGCCAGTGGCGACATCTAGTTGTTGGCTGAGTGTTGCGGAAAAAAAAAAAAAAGTATTTCCCTGGCAGTTTTGTGAAATAAACCATTTTCAATACGATCATCAAACCACATCATCAAGTCTTTAATAAAAGAAAAATATTTTTTTTTTTTTCAAAATTCCTGTGTTTCCATTAAGCAAATTTATTTTCAAAATGTCAGATTGTGCAATTACACGATCAGCGGAAACGCCATGGCTTGAGTTCTTATACATTTGAAATTATTTTCTGAATTATAAAATTGATACGGCTTTCTTTCAGCTTCTTTCTATAAAAGAAACTGAAATATATGTCACATACATTGTTTGTTTGGTTTCATGCAGATATTCTCAATTATATTTTTCTGCGTCTGAATCTGTCAAGGTTCCTGACAAGAGGCCCTTTCTTCTGTCGCCAGCCTGCAACGAAAGGGGATGATGTTGCAGGGTTAGAGCCGAGCTAATTTGAAACATCTAAAAACCTTTGTTCCCTGAGATGTAATTAGATCTTAAATAGCTTTGGCTGATAAATTAAATCTCTTTACTGTTTTGTCCCTTACCAAACCTGATTAATCATTTTTTAATCAGATGGAGGCAGAGAGGTGCCTTGACGTTTCATTTAACCGAAGCTGAAGGCTCAGACACTCGCGCCTTCGTCTGATTAGTCTTGCTCAACACCCGAGACCAGAGGGCACAAAAAGGAAAAAAAAAGGCAGAACATTTTCCTACAGTATTTTCTTTTCTAAAACCCTACGTCATCGAATGTTGCCGTGTGCTTGGAGTTCACTTCCACACACAGGATTAGGAGGCGCTCCTTAAAGGTTGCATGCTAAAGTCAGTTTGCTCCCTGTGGCTACTGTCCGGTAGGTGGGTGTGATAACAGTGAAGAACTGTCTAATTATAGATGACACGCTCATATTCCGAATCTCTTCATTCTGCCGGGGTCTGTGCAGAGAAAAGAGACACTCTTAGTAAAAGATGTATTAGCCCTACTGTCAAGAAAAAGAAATTAAAGGTGCAGTGGTACTATTCAGTCACGCAGCAGCATTTTTTAGCACAATCAAGTAGCTATGCTACCTTCAGTTGTAAAAATGCTCTATATATACCAAATATGACTCAAAAGAAATTAGATTTTATTATTTAACATCTTGAAATTGGGCATTTGTGTCTTTGAAAGCTCTTTCTGAAACTCCGTTATAGCACTGCCCCTTTAAAGACTGCGCACCATTAGCTTTGCAGGCATTGTCCTATATACAGTTGCTACATTGTTTTCTAAAGTAAGATATTGGTGATAAATATCTAACTGTGACTTAGCGTTGCGTTTTGGAAACCCTTCTCTTGTCAAAACAGCCCTAACCCATCCAGGCTCAGACTCCCAACAGACCCCTGCTGGTGGCAAAATGCCAGCAGCAGATCCATGCAGGTTTCCTTCACCACATGCTCAAACTGAAGCTGATTCGTAGAATATGGAAACCGAGTCAAGGCCATCTGAACTACCGTCGTTAACGAAATAACGTTTCCATTTTCAACAATGCAAATGCTGAAAATAGAAAGTTATTGTTGCCAAAAGTAGGCCATTGTTTTAGGAAAGTGATCTAAACCTAAATCCTACCTAAACATTTGCTTAGGACGCTTGGTTGTGTCAAAAATAACATCTGCACGGTTGGCAGGATCTATGGCTTCCCATTGCATTAGCCCTTGGATCAACTTTGTCCACAACAAAGTGTCTGCTCTGTGCATTCCAACATTGTTCTGTTAGAACCATGACACATTTTAGAAATGTCCTCTATCAGATCCCATCAGTCACTGAAATCCATCTCTTGTGAAACTTACCCAAATGTTTAGGCCCAGCCATTTTGACTGATTCTAACGCGTCGACTCAGATCTAAATCTTCAGTCTTCCTCATGTGTTCCACTCAGTAGTAGGCACCATAATGAAGAGTTAATGTTTAAAACAACCAGTACCAATGGTCACAGTTTTTCAAGTTGATAAATGTGAACCTACATTTATGGACTCATGCCTTCTAGTTACAAATCAGACAGCGGCACTTCGAGGTGATTATCAGTGCTCTACCTTTCCTAATATGTTGGCTATAAAATAAATAAAAAAGGTACTGTGTCATTAAGAATCTCTTAAAAACATTAGCTATACGTTTTAATTGGCTGCTCCGTTGTATTACTCCTGTGACTTGGGTTTTGTTTTAAACAAGTTGAGATTTTGCGAGGAGCAAATTTCATCAACTCATTCTGCAGGCTTGGTTCAGAACATGAACATTAGAAGCCGCAGTAGCTGCAGGGTTTGTTTTCTTTTTGTTATTGTTTTTCTTGGGCATGTAGAGTTTTTGTTTCTCTTCCCAAAAAGCTAGGCAAACTGTAAACTCACTGTAGATGGTTAAGTATACAAGGATGTCACACGGCCTGTGCGCTTAGAGTAATAATCAAATCCTCCAGTTCTGTAATAAAAACACAAACTGTCATCCTTCGTAGGAAATTACACCCTTCTGTTGCTGCGCAGCAAAGCCACCGGGGGTGTAAATCTCAGGTCAGGATGACAGTGTGTAATGCACCTTGACTAATTAACTGTGGCCTTTTTGAATGGCAGGAGCATGCGGATGTGAAAACAGCGACTGTAGGAGGCGGGGTGGTGGGTGAGGTTTGTTTACTGAAGCTTAAGGATTGCTGAGTTTGTTGCCGGGTTTAGCTTTTCCACAATGTACCCGGCGACGCTCTGTAATGGTGTTTTTTTTTTTTTTTTTGGACACAAGCACAACCTTCGATGTTGTATGGAAGATGATAAATGGATTCTTATGGATGAGAGGCAGCAGTTCAGCGAGTATGCCCACAGCGCGGCGTGCTTGGAGGTAGAGGCTGGACGGCAGTGTTTGCCAGGCATGGCTTGCAGTTGATCTTCATGAAATAACTACATCACAAATGTTAGCCCCGTGGATAACAGAATGGATCATTAAATAAATAGAGATATATCACGTACACCTGCAAGTAAGAGCATTTTTGCACCCAGAAGTCCAGTAGATTCAGTTTGACGTGGGACCAAAGTTGCAGCATTTGTGACATTTTCAGCTGGTGTGCATCTCTTTCACACTGAACTGTGTCAAATAAACCAAAACCTTTGAAAAATTTGTTCCCTCCCCTCACCTGTGATGGCGCTGCACCAAGAATTACTGAAGGAAGCAACATGAAAGCCTGTGAAGAAGACATGAGCCCAACTTCCTTCTTCACAATATGTTAACCAGTGGTCCCCAAACCGCTAATGCTTCTGCATGCTGGTGTTCCCGCTAAAGCCTCCCCCCCCCCATTTTCTCTTTACGACAATCTTACAACGTCCTGCAGTGTGTGGTGTGTTGAATATAAATGGCTAGCTAGCTATCTACTTAGCTATAAATGGCTGAGTCACATTTATTACTTATTTACTTATTTATCATAAGACTTGATAGTTAGTGACGTTAGTTCTTCACAGAAAGCTTTTTGTGTACGATATGATATCTATGGAGCTACATTGGGGCCATAAAATTTGTTCGAAAGATTTTAAACTTAAAAAAAAAAAAAATTGAAACTGAAAATAAAATTTGACGCTGAAAAAAAAAGTCCAAAACTACTTTTTACATTCATGTTTTGTTTTTTTTCAGTTACCTTTTATTTTCCTTTTGAACAAACTTTATGGCCATAATTCAACTCCATAGATGTTCTTATCATTCCTTGTACGTACAGGTGTACGCAATGTGAACCCCACCTTGTTTTAACATCAACATGGAAAAGAAACTACTGAACGTTTTAAAAGATCACCAAAAATTTACAAAAAAGCCTTAAACTCTCCTTCCTGTTCTGTGTTTTCTACTCTTCATATGCCTTCACCATTTCATAAAAAAAAAAAAAAAAAGAAAAACTGTGTTTGGTTTGTCGTCTGACTCAACAATAGTATAATGTGCAGCAGCTGTTGTGCGCAGCAGCCTTTGCAGGTTAATTTCTGTTTCCGTCCACAGACTCCGTCACTAATCACTCGGCTCTTGTTTCACTTCGCAGGGGAAGTTTGAAACTAAACCGAGCCAGTTTGTCCTACGGCTCTTCTAAATCAGGATTAAAATTAAAACACGACTAAAGCGTCTGGCGATAAAGTGGAAGCCGCCGTTTTGTGGAACACTCACATCTCAGCCTCGCCGTTGTTACCTTCCCCGTTACGTTTTAAGAGCTTTTTCACGAGCCTGAAGTGTCTGCCCTCCCGTAAGTGTAGGATGGACTTTCTGGCAGAATGTAAACAGCATCTCAATGAATCTCCACTCACATCTTTAAATCTCTAAAAAATGCGCCGGAGGAAAGCAGAGGTTGTCTTCACGCTGACATATTTGACAGCGAACGTGAATTTTACTGGAACGTGTAAAGATCTCTGTTCGTCACGGTGCAACATGAGGCCTTAAAAACGATGGATCAATAACTATCATTAACTAGATTTGAAAACTTAGTTACATTAAATAAAATATTTATATCAGTCTGTCGGAAGGAGAGAACTCTGAATAAATTACACACATTATAGTTAAAATGAGAGGAATAAATGTTGCAAACATGTTCATTCTCAAAATCTGATTGAGAATGTCAATCTGAACTGAATCATTATGGCATGTCTCTAGAACAGGATTATTAGTTACTCTTTCAGTCACTAAAATATTTCAAACATTAATAAAGTGAAGAATAAAGACATCAATATGTTGAGAATTAACATTTGTTAAAACCCCATTAGAGGTTCTACTTTTTAGAGATGGCTGTTATTATCGCTATTTATGAAATGGAAAATTAAGGTTAACACATAATGTATATTTCTAAACATCTGTCTCAAATCAAAGGAAGGGTAAGGACAGGAAATTGAAAGGATGAGTTCTGAACTTTGGTCGCCATCTTTGAGTGCTTGTATCTCATTTGCGCAGCGTTTCTCAGTAAACTGTTTTCTGCATTTCAGTCATTTCGCTTAGATCTGCGTTTTGTGTTTCTGAGTCGTATTTCAGCTCCCTTTGTTGACCAGACTCGTTGCGTTCCTCTCGCCTTACTCTGTAGTTTTCAGAGTTCGTTACTGTTGGATTTTCCCCCAATGTTCATTTGTTTGTTAGTTCAGATTCTTCCGTGTTTCTTTGGTAATTATTCCACCCTTCCTCTGTTCCTCGCATAGATTCTCCCCCAGCTGCTCTGCATTCTGTCCATTTCACCCACATGGCTTTTGTACCACAAATGCGTCTCTACAGTATTTAAACTCCTAATAACCTCCACCTGGTTCTGTGCTCAGAAAAACTCTATAGATTTTTTAACTTGATAACAATACTGCGATGGGGAAAAAAATGGTTTCTGGTGTTTGCAGCAGGTGAATAATAATAATAATAATAATAATAATAATAATAATAATAATAATAATAATATGTTTTCTGCATCAATGAGAAAACAACAAAATTTGATCAACTCTAATCCAGGTTTGCTTTCACCTGGGATGGTTGTGATTCTTTGTTTCCTTTAGTCAGTGGATTTTAGTTTCAGTTCAGAACTTTAAACAAGTAGATATAGAGTAATTACATGAAACATAGTTCATGACATGCATCTAAATAAGCATTTCGTCATAAGAGCTCCATTGACACAAACTCTCTCATGATTCTCACATGGACAGTCAGTTTAATTTCATGTCTCGGTGAATGCTTTGCCAAAATGGTACTACCAACAGTCTTGGTAACCATAGCGTCCAGTGTGAGTGCATTCATGTATCTATAAGTAAGTTCAAGGCCAGGTGTCTGAGTGTTACTCCTTTGTTTTGTTTGTATTACATGTCCATCCAGTAGGGGCACTGTTATGCCAGGAACATGTGTTTTTGTTTTGTTCTCTTCTTCACGGTCTCTGGTTGTCTGTTCAGGAGATGTGCATGGCGGAATAAAGTTGAGCAAAGAAACAAGTTATTTTTACTGACTAACATTGGTAGCAGACGATGGTTAGTAACTACAGAGTTCCGCCGACGTTTCAAGAAGGAAAGCCTTACGAAAGCTGGAAGAATGAAGTCAACATGTGGACGAGAGTTACAGATTTGGAGAAGAAAAAGCAAGCGCTTGCTGTCGCCCTGGCGCTGTCTGGAAGAGCGCGGGACACGGCGATGGAAATTCCGGTAGACGATCTAAATAAAGACATTGGAATGACCACATTGTTCGCTAGACTAGATGACTTGTTCCTAAAAGAGGAAAAGGACAGGATCTATGAGGCGTACTCGGATTTTGACCGAATCGTAAAAGAAGCTAACATGTCGGTGGCGGACTATATTATTGATTTCGAGCAGCGTTACTCGCGGATGAAAAAGTACAACATGGAGCTACCTGACGCAGTTTTGGCTTTTAAGCTTTTGGACACCGCGTGTTTGGATGTAACGGACAGACAGTTGGCTTTAACGGCATGCTCAGATGTAACATTTGCTTCTATGAAGTCCGCTTTGAAGAGAATATTTGGCGAAAAAAGAGGTGCGGCAGCTGAAGGCATTAGCCAGGAGTCCGTGTTTGCAACGGAGCAACGGCGTCAAAAAGGCAAGTACTGGCGGCAGAGTCCCCATCAGAAAACTCCTCCGCCCAACACTCCGCAGCCCGGTACAAACCCGCTGGATAAGAACGGACGACGGTCAAAATGTGCAGTGTGCCAAAGTACTTTTCACTGGGTTAAAAACTGTCCGCAAAAAGCTGATAGTGTTAAAATTGCTGATGATACAAAAGACGTGGAAGAGTGCAATTTAACTCTGTACACCAAAGAATCACCAACAGATGCAGAAATATTCATGACAGAATGTTTTGGCTCGCCAATAATAGACACTGCTTGCACTAGGACAGTTTGTGGACAAGAGTGGCTGGACAATTACAGTACTGTGTTACAAAAGTGTGAAGACTATGAAAGAGACAGAAACACAAAGTCACAGACCCTTCAAGTTTGGAGATGGAAAAATCGTCTACTCCATCAAAAAGGTAAAGATACCTGCTAAAATTGGCAACACAAAGTGTAATATAGAAACTGAAGTAGTACCTGTTAACATCCCGCTGCTTCTGAGTAAAACTTCATTAAAAAGGGCAGGGACCGTTTTGGACATGGAAAGAGACAGTGCAGTGATGTTCAACCAGCCTGTCAAACTGGACTTTACTAGTTCAGGTCATTACTGCGTGAACATTGTGGACAGTGAAAACAGAAATTTTATTCACTGTGATAAGCTATTAAAAGCTACTGAGGAAGAAATACTGAGGAGTTTCTCTTTGTGCTACGCTGCACATTTTGGTTCCATATTGGAGCCAGGATGTTTCTGAAGTCATACTTTAGAAACATCAGGCGTTCTCAAGGCCTTTTATCGGTTGTTGTTTTTCCTTTACGCTTTCGCTACTTTCCCTCATTTTAGGTCTGCCAGGTGAACATTTTCAGAGGAAAGTTGTTTAACTGAGCTGTTTAACTCTAAAGTCTAAATCCAGGCATTTCAGTCAGGCATAACGGTCTAACCTCGAGACGAAAGCCAACGCTGGGTCTTCGTCTTTCACCAACTTATCTGCTATATGATTTTAAATAGGAACTTTAACAGAAGCCTGTCATGAAAGCAGATTTATCCAGTTTCTTTAGTTAGGAACATGACACATAACGTAGTCTGACCTGGAATATTTCAGAACTGAAGATTCTCAGAGAGAATTTACATGTTAGGTGAGTGAAATCAAATGTAGAGCGTTACCATTGTGGCTGAGTTTTATGGGTAATGAACAAGTTGAGTCAAATGATCTTAATGGTTGGATAACCCTGACTAACGTAGCTAAAACTGGAGCCTCGAATAAGTGGGGCGCCACATTGTGACCATTAAAAACATGGCGGCGCTCAAACGTCGTCTGGCTCGCTATTCTTAACATTTTCATCCTCAAAACATTCAAAGTCATGTTGATCTGCTGCGGGGAGTTTTTTTTGTTTGTGTGTGTGTGGATGGGAGAACGGTGAGAGAAGGTGAGAAATCACTGTCTATGTGGGCAGTGGTGCCAAGCTCAAATCATAAAAACGGCAAAGTGCTGCTAGCAGACACAAAGGTGGACGAGAAAGCAATGCTTAACCCGCGTTTAGCTTAAGGTAGAACCCAAGACGACTTGTGTTTACTGACGCAAAGTGAAGAGGGCAGCTAACCCAGACGACTTCTGGTTTTCTCTCAAAGACTACGAGGGATTATTCCACGTTTGCAGGAAGACGACATGAAAAAACAAAACGCGGACAAAGCCAGGATAGGTTTCTGTAGTTATTCATTAGTCTTAAGGAAAAATTAATATGAGAAAAAAAGTTTAGCTCGGTGCTTTGGGCTGCTGCCTTACTCTTCCTCATATAGACATCAGATTTCTTGGCTGAATCTGATGAGGAAAACACTGCAGGGTTGGAAACTCCCAGCATTAAGCAAACAAAGCCAATAAATCACACAGCTGCAGCAAGAAAATAATCTGTAGCAATGAGACTCTGTGGTCCAACTACAGAAATATGCTGATCCACACTAAAGCATCTCTGCTCAGGCACAAAAGCCTCTTACTTGGAGTGATCAGAGGAGGGAGCTTCTCTCTGTAGGAGAAGTGATGCACGTCCTGGGAGCTCGAGGAAAAAGGCAACTTGGTTTAGCATTTAGTCTGGAGGAGCAGAGCGGCATCTCTGAGACGGTGGCAGGGAGAGTTGGCTTCTTCTTCCTTTTTTTTCCCCCTCCTCTCTGAAATTGCTTCTACTTAGCTTTTGTTAGGTCTGTCCGTACGCCAACACACACCTGAGGACTGAATCCCCACAACAGGTTGTCATCATCTTTACCAGGAGCTTTCCAGTTGCCCAAAAATTTAAACTAGACGTGTCGAACGTCTAGAAAACATGCAGCGAGAAACCCAGCGAGGATCTGAAATAAAGCTAGCTTCCTGTTGTGGTTTCAATCCTGCCAAAATTTTTCATCACATTATTCTTACCACTTTAAAGTCATTTCAGTGAGGCGTCAGAGAAAGTGCCTGAGTGATATCTGACGCTTCTCTAGCATAAAATCCCCCACCTGTTGTTGCGTACACGCAGCAACAGGTAGACCGGCAGTGCAACCAAAGACGACAAATTCTCTGGTTAGAAAGGCCAGAGTTTCCCCCAGTGTATTATAAGCCTGGCGGGCTTCCAGGCTTTACTTGTGCCCCCATCAGGACAAGCATTGCTTATTTATGTAAGGTTTTTTTATAGTTGGTGTTCAGGTATTAATCTTCCAGTCTTTTAATAACACATAGTTATGCTGTCAGCTTTAAACATGTTTTTACCTCAAAAACACAACGGGCCGCTGGATGAATGACTGACTAGCGCCCAACCACCAGGCTTAGTCAGTTTTCTGGAGGAAACAGGACTTTTGCTTGTAGCATATTTTAAATGAGCTGTCAGGCACTGTAGTACTTGCTGGCATAGTAGCGTCACACAATTGCTGCAGATTTGCTGGACATCCATGACCTTCAGGTCCAGCGCGTCCCAAATAAAAGGCACTGCTTAAGACTGGTGACCATAGAAGCCGTTGTAGCGCAGTTACCTCATTGTCATGTTCAACAGAGAAGTTTGAGGCGTTTTGGAGATACAGGATGTGACATCAGAATATTGGTGTACTTTGGTTACGACGGGATGGACATCGGCAGTTCTCAGGTCATCTGAACAACTCAATACATTAGCGATCAATCTGAAGGATTGATGCCAGTAAAAATCCCAGCAGTTCTGACTCCAACCTGTCCGACACCACCAACCACAACGTCGTCGAAGACGCTTCAATCATTCCTCCTTGTGTTTCTGGTGCGTATTGTGAACTCCAGGAAGTCATCTGTACCACAGCTAGACGGCAAAATGTGTAAATTGGCTGATTCTTTATTCGATGCAGTGGAGCAGAAAGTGTTTCTAATACCAAAAAACACAACAAGTAATGGTGTGAAGTTTATCAGTTTTGTAAAATTGAAGTTTTAAAACAACATTTGGGAAGCAACAAGCTGCTGATGAGCTAAATGTAATGGAGTAATTAACCAGCTAATGCTGCATTCAGTGTTTTTAGCCAAAACTTACTAAAGAGCTTGAAGAGTATCATTTTATTTTCCTTTTTGCTTAAAACTGTTTGTCATAATCAAAATAGCTACATTAAATGTATCATTATTACAACTATAATATGCTGTTTTAGCAGCAGTAGTAATGCTTGTGTTTTTTGTCCTAAATAAAAGCATTTTTTTTTATTACATATTTGTTGAAAATGTTCTGTTTGTACTGTATTGTGCTGTGAGAAGTCTGTACTGACAATGCCTGTTTATTGGTCAATATGAATCTGATGCCAGCGCATGATTTCCTCATTCATCATCCAAATAGAGTTAGGGGTGTCAACAATTTCTTTTTTTTTCTTTAAAGCGGTTTATAAGTTTCGGGCTCTTCTCAGATTGATGATGACCAACGCTACGCGATCATCTGGTAATCTGTAGAACTCATCTGAAGCAGCTGGAGGTTAAATAAAATGTACTCGGCTCCTCGGGTCTCAGTAATGAAAGTCTGTTAGTTTCTCTCCTCTCATTTAAAGACACCTTGCTTTTGAGACCGACGAACCAGTGATGATTTAAAACTCCAAATCAAACGCTGTTTATTCCTCCGGTAACGGCTTCCTGCCTGCTTTGAGTCGATGTTGAGCATGCGTGGATAATTGCTTGCCTAAATGATTTAGAAACCTCCAAGCTAACTGGGTTTTTTTGTTCTTCTACTTTTCCTGATAATTTGAGGGAAAACCTTGAACTTACGGAAATGTGCATTGCGACTGTCCTGCTAATACGAAGCCACCGCTGTGATATTAATAATTCACTTACATTTCTCCTTATGTTAAACTTAAGAAACGAAACAAGTCACAGTGAGGTTGACATTTTCACCACTGCAGGCGGTTGCTCTTATTACCCGGCTGTCAATTAATGATATCGTTATAGATTCACACAAAAAAAAGTGTGAAAATATGACAGCCTGTCTGTATAGTGGGAATCCTGGCTAAAGGTGGTCAATGGAAAAAAGTACTGAACTTAAATGGTTTTTTACAGGTTTGTAACTTAGAGTTTTTATCTTCGAGTGGACAGGAAGATGACCCTCGATTTAGTCTTTCCATCAATTTTGAGTGACTTCTCTTAGCCTACTGAAGCAGTGGAGATAGTATGTACTAGTTTTCCTCCACATAAAGCATTATGCATGAACGGACAGTTTAATTTTGATTAATGTATTTTCCGGACAACAGAGCGCACCTCACTATAAGCCACATCTGCAAAGTTTTTTTTAAAAACTGGAAACGTACATATATAAGCCGCACCGGGATAAAAGCCGCTGGTATCTCCGACGCTCTCTGTGTTTCATATTTACGAGCTTACCTGCAGCAGCTATCGATCTGTACTGACAGATCGATAGACCTAAACTTAAAAGCTACATCACATGCGTTTGAAAACATTTCTCTGTCGTGCCTGCTGCTATCATGTGCTTGTTCTAAATGAAAAACAGCACTTTCTTCTTTGATTTCCAATTTTGACTTCCAGTGATTCACGTCCTGCTAAAGAGCCCCCTGGTGGTTGAAGAAAAATCCACAGAAAAGCCGCACCGGGCCACAAACCGAATGGTTCAAAGGGCAGGAAAAAAGTAGCGGCTTATAGTCCGAAAATTACTGTATTTAACTGTTTCAGCAGATGCTTCTACTGACCTCTAGTCTCTATTGATAAAACGGAAGTTATTCTCTTCGGACCTAAAGAGGAACGATCTAGAGTCAGCCCACAGATTTAGTTAGCAGAGCTACAAACTAGAGATCTGGCCCAAAATCAGGATACGGTGATGAACTCTGACCTGAACCTCTGGAGTCACATAAAGACAGTTACAAAGTCAGGATTTTAGAACATTTCCAGGATTGAATGATTAATGTTCCAGCAAGATCTAGAGAAACTAATAAATGCATTTATCTTTAGTCTCATTGACTACTGCAGTAGAGGCCGTGTTCAGTACAACCAGGAGAGAGATCACATCACCCCAGATTTAAAATCCCTATATTGGCTCCCTGTGGCTCAGAAAACAGAGTTTTAGATACTGCTGTTGGTACAATTGGTGACTATGATGTGTTTTACGATGTTTTTATGTTTTCATGAAGTAAAGCACTTTGAACTGCGTTGTTTCTCAAATGTGCTACACAAGTAAACTTGATTGTGTGACCGATTGATTCTGCGAAAGTCAAATTTCTGCAATAGTTGGTTGTTCTGTTGACAGACTCCATTTTGGGTTTAAAACCACTGTGAGATGTTCTCAGTATGAGACCCTGTTTTAAACTCCACCTGCTCCTTGTTCTCCATGACGCCGCTTGCTCACTAATCTTCTCTGGCGCCTTCACACAACATCCTGATTAATCTCGCTGAAATTTATACTTTCTCAAGGCACTCTATTTACTGTTCATAACTTCTCAACAGTTTTTTTCCCCCCCACTTTAAAAACAAGAAACTTTTCCATCATCACGCTACGGGAAAACTCATCTAATCAGTTCCTTTACACCACACTGCAAAACGAGACTCAATCATTTCGCAATTCATTTTGTGAACAGAAAGAATTTCCGGAGTAAGTCATCACCGCTAAATTAGCTTGTTTTCATCTGGAGCAGTGATCCAGAAGAGGACTTTATGGATTGTTTTGAGCTGTAAAATGACTTTATTTAAATGTTCAATGTGAGCCAAACCCAAGGCCACACTCTAGAGTCAGTTACTCTCTTACGCACTATTTATTTTTTCCATCCATAAACAATACTTCAGATTGCGATAAAATGTTTATTGGTTGATTTAATTACAATTGTTCCATCTGCGAGTGCACACGTTTAGTTTACGTATGTGTTTGTGTGAACTCATAGTTTATTTGTGTTTGTCACAAAAGTATTTCTTGTTTCTCTTACAGGTCCTGGAGATGATAGAGAAAAGATGGCGGCCAGAGCCTCCAACGTACGCAGGAGACGCGCTTCCATCGACCATTTAACATTTAAGTTGACATTTGGAAAATGGATTTGTTCAATGGAAACACGCCAGTTTCTTGTTTTTTTGTTCAAAAGTTTCAGCGTTGGGGTTAGGTGTGTTTTTTTGGTCAATAAAAGTGGCGTAAACCACGTAGAAGACGACAGCAGGAAGTGGTTTGGAGTCACTCAGTGACTCATCGAGGGAACAAACTTAGTCATGTCTGATTTTAATCACGTTTCTTACTAAAAGGAAACATCACAGATTGTGTTTTTTTATTTTTTCCAACATTAGCGGAATATTAAAGTTTTGTCCACATTTGTGATGGAAACGCAGCTACTGCCGATTGGACTGACTGGACCGATTGGACCGCACCGCCAGTTCCTGCTGGAAACGGAGAACATGATTTTCTTTCTTTATTTAAACGAGCTTTGTACTGAAGTAGATATTTGTATTTAAAGATTATTTCCATTTTTGGTGTTTAGTTTATTAATAAACTTAGCTGTACTGTTTTGTTTGTTGTATTTGGTGACTGTGTTCAGTTTCGTTACCCAGTTGTGTCTCAATGCTCTGATCAGCCAGTATCTTGTGTGTCATTTAGGTCAGTTGTGTTTGTTTGTTCACATTTTTGCCTGTGTTGTTTCTTTGACCTCTTTTGTGAGCTCAGTATTATCTTTTCCCTACATCTTCTGACACGCCCAGTGACTCCTCTTGATTTCCAACTCAGTCCATCACATTCAGCCGAACCAAAGCTGCACACAGCCACCAAGAGGACACTCACATCGCCTCCTTTTGTTGGAACCAGTCCAACCAGCTAAAAGCTGAAATTTTCTACAAATTGTTGCGTTTGTGGTCGTCCGCTAACATGAACGGATCATACGCAAAAACAAAAAAAACCACAATTTACTAAAGAAGTGCAATGTTCTGCCAGACTTATCAAAAGATTCGCCCGCTGTGGCTCTCTCTGGTGTACAAAAGATCTTAGGACTCGATGGCTTTTAAGTTGCTGGAGACGAGTCGGCGCGCTCTCCCTCAAGTTAATTAGTCTTCAACGGCCTTATGCTCCGCACACACGGCGCTTCCCGTCCTCAGCTTCGCCGCTTTGAAGGGCGTACATTTTACACACGGCGTTCCCGTTCCAACGCGGGATGATTGATTGAGTTGCGGCATTTAAGATGGAGGTTGGCTGGTTGGGTTGCGGCGCCTCTGATTTTAGACTTGACCTTCCCAGAGAGAGATTCGTTGAGTGACGGGATCTGAGATGTTTAAAGGAGTGAGGGAAGAAGATACAGTAGTTGCTTTGAACGGTTACATTAAAATAAAGAATCATGTTGTCATGTGGTTGATGAGGTATTTTCCAAGCTTCAGATGGGATCAAGATATCATGAGTAACCTGAGGAACAAGGGACAGTTTTCATTCATCCGTGAACGGCGCTTAGAAAATCTTTTTCATGAAAAATATGTATTTTTTTTGTCAGTTTTTTTTATGAAGGAGCTTGACATGTGTTTAGCATTTAGAAAACAAAATGTCTCTCTGGACACCTTTAAATATACTTGGTAAAGCTGTTCCTACAGACCAGAGCGCTGAGCAGTGAAAACCATGACAACCAGGAGGATGCTTTTTCTTTTACAAATAGATGAGGGAACGCAGAAGACCGCAGCAAATTAAAAGCTCAAATACACAGTATGACATCTACTTTTGAATCATCCTCAATGTTTCTTTGACAATATTGTTGAATTGTTTTTAATCAAAAGGTTTTTTTTTCTTGCTAGCTGCTGCATTTTTGACTTTCTTGCAAGACTGCAGAGCCACCTTAAACCAGGTTAAAATGGATTTATTTGACTACTTGAGTCCAGAGAAAACATTTGGTTGACAGATTTTGTTGCCTATGATATTTTTACGCCTTTTTTAATCATTTATAAAAGAAATTCTAGTATAAATAGTTCATTACAAACACCAGGCCACTGGAAGGCAATGCAAATACTCCAAAGTGCACAAGGCAAGCGGACAATTTAAACTGGACTATTTTACATATAGATGAGTCAAATAAATATACCTCATCAGTGTTTTTATTATTATTATTATCACTGAATCCTGCAGTTTTAATAGAGTAGTTATTGTCAAAATAAATGCGAGCTATTCAGGGAAGAGCAGCTGTAATTTGTCATAAAAATACCTTCACAGTCACCTTTTGTTAATTTTCTTTTTTTCTTCCCGTTTGCCCTTCAGCTCAGTTTCATTAAACCCAAAACTGTTCAGTGAAAGAGACGACAATTGAACAGGTTTAGCAGCTTTTTGTCAACACTCAGAATCCGATGCAGGCCAGACGTGATGCTTGTGCCAGAAGAGATTAGATGATCTTCAAGTCACCCTTATTAGAGAGTTGAGGGTACTTTTGTTTTTCTTATAAACAACAGAATAAAGGGCTTCCAGTGTACGGCGCTCGCAGCTTCTTCACATATTGCAATACATTGAAACAAAACGACAGGCAGCAGTAGCTTCATTTTGGGGAGTATTTCAGGGGTCAGCATGCACACTCTTGTGGCCACAAGAAAAACTTTATTCAACAGGGTCAGAAGGCACACAGGTTGAAAATGTTGTAATAAAAGCCTCAGTGCAAACTTTGAGAGAAGACCAGTCGTGTATAGAAGAGGGATTTACAATATCTGGTCAACAACTGGTGTAACAATTTGCACATGTTTATTTTTGGTGATGTCTCATCCAATCTCTGAGTAATGTCAACTTCCAGGATGGTTTAGATGTTTATTAAGTGCTTGAAATGATCATTTTCTTATTTATTTCCGCTCTAGTTTCCGTCTTCTGATCAGTCTTCCTTCTTCTTTTTTTATGTTGGTTAGCGAACAGCTTTTAGGAGCGTTACCGACGCCTTCCAGATTGGAACATGGATCAGATTTTTACCTACGATGCTCTTCCCAAAACTCTCGTTCTTTTAATTAAAAAAACTAAACATACTGCTAAAAACTGCATCCCCAGATGATCTTTGAAACATATATCTAATTACCAACTATGTTTCTATCTAAATGGCTAATTAACACCTCTCTTTCATGTTCAAACTTACTACGTTCTAATAATACATGTTGTACTGTTTCTATTTGTCCACGATAATTACAACAACCTGTATTATGTTTATTAATTAATTTAAGAGTACTATTTAATCCTGTATGTCCAAATCATCTGGATATATCTTCTTCTTTTTAAATTCTATTACATTTTCTAAATTCTCCAACATTTTTTTTTTGGGGGGGGATATTATAATAAAATATAGCACTTCCTCCTCTATCCCATTGCTCTTGTCATTTCTAATTTAAGATACATTTTTATTATATTCTTTATCTCATTTTTACTTATTTTAACATTAAAATCAACAATATTGGTGTTTTTTGCAGCACTTTTAGCAAAACTATTAGCCAACTCATTTCCTACTACTCCAGTATGTGCAGGAATCCATACTAGTTTGATTTGAGAGCCATAATTTTTCATCCTAAAAATTGAGTGAGTTATGTCCAAAACAATATCTTGCCTTGATTTTGAATTTACCTCCTGAATACGTGTTATAGCACGACTGGAAACGGAACAAATGATAACCGTCTTCTCCCTAACCTCTTCATTCTAAAGCCCAAGCTTCCACACAAATCCAAATAATGAAACACCAATAGATTTATGTTTGTTGTTTATTTATTCAGATCTTTTCTTGTTCATTCTTTGTGTTTGGTTATTGTTTATTACTTTTACCAGCTCTCTTGTCCGCGTTGCTCTCTCTCCCTCAACCTGCCTGCCTGGTCCCGTCTCTCAGCTGAATCCTTTACTAACCACCTGTCAGTTCTGTCTCAGCGATCAAGCTCCTCTCTTTCATTCACTCCCTGCTGGTTTCTTCTGCTATCTCTCCCTTCGATATTTGCAAGTTCTCTGCTTTTTATTGGGAGGAAACTTTCACACAATCCGCACCCCGAGCTCTCTTCTGCATTCTGGTCCAGTCTCAAACCAGCTGCTCGTAAAAAAGTAGAAATTTATTATCGGCTTTGACAGCAAGGAGACCCATAAATCAGCGACAAAAACGTTACTCAGCTAAATGTTAGTCCTAGCTGAGCATAAAGCTAATTTTGAACATTGAGTCGAATCTCCTTGCTGACAATCCTCAGATCAATTCAAACAAGGGAGCATGTGAAGCTTTTCCCCTGATTTCACATCCGCTGTCATTAAAAGATATCTTCAGCGTTACAAAGCTAGTAAGTTTGACTTTAGCATTAGCTCTGTTGCTAAGGTAGTATTGTTTTCGTAAATAGTTTTTCATGTGTCCTGTCCCGTCAGTTTAGGCAAAGTAGAACAAGATGTCAAGAGGAGGGATCATGAAATGTTCCCCCTGTTGCACAATTGACTTTACTCAGTTAGAAGGACGATAACCTGCATGTTTCAGGGAACAAAGCAGACGGGGGGCAGCATTTAAAACCAGCTGAAAACAACTGCATACACACTGACAGGTATTGCTATGTCATTGGACTCAGAGGAAATTCCAAGTTTGTTCAATGTGGTATTTCTTTGTGTGCACATGTAATTGTTCTGAATGTGTGTGTCTGAAAAGTGCGAAACATTCAAGTGTGAAGTTGGTCACAAATGAGGTGAGGTTTGGAGAAGGGGAGACGACGACACGTCAAGAGTAAAATCAAATCAAATGGCGTGATTTCCAGTAAGGTCGCAGAAAACTCATCTTTATTTCTGAAATGTGCTCAGAAAAATGTGCTGATAACTTTTCATTTCCTTCAGATTCATCTCAGTCAAGTTGTAAAAGCAAATTTTAATGTTTTAGCTGACGAATATGGACTCCCATGTCAGAATTCTACTTTTTTTATTTTTCCAGTTCTTACTGATTCCGACATAACATTGGATTGTTCATGTTACGCCGTTGCACCTTTTGATGTCAGACATGTTGCCCACACATGTACAAGGTGATGTCATTTCTAAAGGTCACCGTCTTATACAGGTTTATTTCACTCTTAATGCCAAGAAGACACAAGATAAAAGTTTAACCATTTTTGCGACAAACTAAGCGGGTTTCCCAAAAGCAAAACTGTGTATTCCTGCCACCGCACAGTTCATTTTATTAAATTAATGGCACAGCTGGTATTCGTTGCCCCACGCATTTTCAAACATGGACGAAAACCATTGAATCATAGGACTGCCTTCAGAAAACGGGATCAACAGGCCCGTCCAGACGCCAAACAGAGAACCAGACCTGATGTTTTGGATATATTTAAAGGGGAAGTACTGTATATTTTCCAGACATGTAGTGCCATTTTGTAGCACAATCAAGTTACTTATGTTAGCTTCATTTGTTATAAAAATGCTACGTATTTATACAAAGTTCAATAAAAATTGACTTAGTTATTTATTTAACACCTTGAAATTGGGCCTCTGTGTCTTTAAGAAAGCCCTGCTCTTTCCATCATCACGTTGCTCCTCTATTAACCCTCTAACAACATTTTTACCAGAATTTCACCGAGAAGCATAACGAGCTCAGACGATTCGCTGTTCCACCAGGTGTTTTGCTAATTGCTGCTGGCTAGTCTGAAGGAGCTCAGTTTATGAACAGATTAGCTCATAAAATCATCTGTTCATGAGAAACAACAGATTAAAGAATTTCTCAAACATGTAGGTAGGAATCAAAGCAACACTTGAGGTATGTTTTTGATGAGGGAGTAACATTATTATAACGATGTAAAGCTAAAAAAGTTGACTTTACATCCGACTGCCCCTTTAAGGAGGAGGAGATGCAGGATTTTGTGGTTCTCAAATAACTCTATCCATTCGCTAAAGCAGCTAACTTCTGTCATAAGGGTTCTTGTGCCTTTTCTTAGATGGAGCTGCTTCTATTTCATTTGAGAAATAAAAGAGAACCGAGGCCAAACCCACCAGGAACTCAGCTGAGAAGAGAGCGATGGATGTAGGAACTGACAAGCAAGAGCAATTGAACCAAGCAAGAAACCTGGTGTGAAGTTGAGCCATATTTTTCTGTTCTTCACTGATTCACCATTATCTAAGGACCCTGATCATCTCAGTGCTAACATATGAGCAAAGGGAAGGGCCCGTGTTTTAGGTGGACCTCAGTGTGAACCGAAGCCTGCACCTGGGATGGTTTTTTTCTTTCACAATCTCAGTAACAAAAACACAGTCGGGCAAACTGAGACATCTTCCAAGCAGTAAGGGGATTTTTTTTTTTTCCTTTTCGGTTTGTTCATCCCTTTTTAAAGTATGATGAAATTGTATCGTTATATGATGTAGACGACGGGCATAGTTAAACATCCCCTGCTGAAGGAGGATTTATCCTGGGGCTGAACCCCGGTGAGCTCGGGACCAATTAAGCCAAAGTAATGAGCTTTTACCAAAGCAAAAACGACATAATTCTGTGTTAACATGGAGCAGGTAGAACGCGGTCGACGGGGAGGAGCAGAAAAAAAGAGGAGAAAATCAGAAATAACAAGGTGCGTGCGGCTTTAAAGCCATGTTTGTGTGCAATGAGAAACGGAAGGGATGAAATACATTTTATAAATAAAAACATAGCGAAAGACGAGTCTCTCCAACACATAATGTCTTCAAATTAATATATTCAACAGACTACTTTCTACTTCTGAACCACCTTAAAAGTATCAAGAGTTTGTATTCTCGTCATGTGAGGAAGGCAGTATGTATAAAATTGACTTTAAAACGGTCTCATGTTATAAAACACTTTACTTTTGTGACAGGTAACTCCGCACATCGCACATTTCTTCAAAGATCAGGCAGGCTGGCTGTGTTTAGATGTTCGGGCGTTAACTGCTTGTAGAGCATCTTTCATCTTTTTATTCCATTTTGAAGGAAGTGGAGGGAGCCACACTTCCTGAAAGCGCCTTTGTTGGTTCACATTTAGCTCTTAAGCTAACAGAAATAGACGGTTCGAACTGGACCAATAGAATCTGTGTGACAGTCTGAACATGTTTACATGGTTGGACATCGTGCCGGCGTAGAGATTCTGTAAATAAAAAAAACTAAAATGCGTTTAAAGAAATCATAAAGTATATCTTCAAAATGTCAAATTGCTCCGCGGGCTAGCAAGCTTGACTTTAGCTTTAGCACTGACGCTAAGCTAGTCGAAGTTGAACACAATCTCAGTTTAAGTGTTATCAAAATGTTCAGTTGAATTTGTTGCCACAAGCTAAGTTAATTTACGCAATATACTTTCACAATCCAATAATCTTGATAAAAATTCAATTAATTTTAATGACCAATATTCCATTGACTAATAGCCTCCAAAATGTATTGATATAGTTTAGCTGAATCTCCATTATTAGGAAAAGTTTGAAAGCACCTCGAATAATTTCAGTAGTTCAATGCATCTTGACGTATTAGAATATAATTGAAAGGTTAGTTCATTCTAGTGATTCAGTTCAAAAAGTAAAACGCATGAATACATGTTAAACACAGTTTCTATTTACAAAATTCTTTCTTCCACTCAACTTCCTGTGAACACGCTACGACTTAGCTATCCGTGGCCATGCTAACTAGCGCTAGCATACTGTACATGGCACACAAGACGGAGAAGCTGTGGCGTGTACACAAGCATGATTGACTGACCGACCAGGCAGGGTATTTGCTGCATTTAGCGTTGAGTAATGGAAGGAAATGGAGGAGCTGTATTTTTAGTTTAGTTTTTTTTCCCCCCTCCACATATGATGTCTCATTTTTGACATATTGTAACAAATACGTAAAAAAACCCCCCAAAAAACAAACATATTTTCTAAATAAGAGTTCAAAAAAAAAAACTGATTAGTTCCCTTATGTGATGTTACAAAATATTTGTGGAATACCTTAAAATGATCATCTGTTGCAAGCGGAAATAGAATTATTGCTCTGGTCGATCCTCTCTATACGGATGTTTGCGACATATTATTTCTTTCTGTTGTGTACATGTGAATTATTTCACATACCTCCCCCCCCGCGCGTGTTCCCCGCAGACCTGTCAGTGTGCAGCGCGTGAGTCGGAGCGGGGCTCGCCGCTGATCGCGCGCAGCTTCTGCAGGTGTCAGTGTGACTGGAAAGCCAGGAGGAGGGACTTCTTGATGCTCCAACTTCTCTCATTTTTTTTTTTTTGCATCTCTCTCCGGCTCTCCAGACAGTCGTCCTGGTCCTGCTCGGGAGAGAAAGAGAGAGAGAGAGAGAAACGAAGAGAGAGAGAGCGCGCGCAAGAGAGAGAGAGAGAGAGAGAGCGCGCGAGAGGCGACGACGGGCATCGGCAGCGCCGCATTTCGTGGGAACACACAATGCATCAGAGGCTGACCGAGCGACTGGAAACTGATTTTTACCGCGCTTTCCTATTTTTGATTCGCGTTTCTCTCCTGCATTTATTTATTTATTGATTTATTCATTTGTGTTGCGTCTTGTCTCTTTTTTTTGTCCTTCTTTTTCTTTTTACCCCCTCCTCCTCCTCCCTCTTCTTCTTCGTCTTCTCCTTCTTTTTTTCTCCCACCCAGCAGCCTTTGACGCGCAAGGACACTACAGCATCCATCCACGGCAGGAACGCTCACACAGAGCATCCTCTGTACAGGCGCACCAGCCGTCCGTCCTTCCTTCCTTCATTCCTTCCTTCCTTTCTCTTTTACCTTCCTTCCTCCCACTCTCCTTTTTTTCTTCCTCCTCCTCTCTTGTTTCTGTCGGAACCCAGAGGACATCGGGAGCCCTTGCTTATACTTAACCCCCCTCTTCCTCTCCACCCACCCACACACCCACTTTTTCTCTCTCTCTCTCTCTCTCTCTCTCTCTCTCTCTCTCTCTCTCTCTCTCTCTCTCTCTCTCTCTCTCTCTCTCTCTCACTGTCTCTCTCTCTCTTCCTCCCCCCATCCCCCCCTCCGCCTCCCTCTCCTCTCCAAAACGGAGACATGGATCTATGGTTTCGCTCGGTCCGGATTTGCTGGTGGAGGGTTTTGCTTCTGATGAGTGTTTTCCAGGACTACCTGAGCTCCATGCTGGACTGCCCGCCGACCTGCAGCTGCTCTCAAACAGAGATCTATTGCAATAAGTCGGACAGCGGCCGGTTCTTCCCGCTGCTCGCCCTGCAAGACAGCAACGGCACCGGCGTGGATATCGCGGACTTATTCAAAAACATCACCTCCATGTAAGTAGCTGCGGATTATGCTGCGCGTTTCTGAATCATTAATTGAGCCCCTTCTCCCCCCTCCCAAACCCATCCCTCCTCTACTTCCTGTCTGTTGCTTTCCTCGCGCTGATCAGACTTGTTGTCTTTAATCAGGAGACTTTTTTCAGTTCAAAGTGGTATTTTTTTTATTTTTTTGGACATTTTTTTAACGTCTAATTGAGTAAAAATCATTTTTAAAAAATAAGTCCTGCTTGTGAATCAACATAAAACTGTATCAGGAAGTGGATTTTTTATTTATTTATTTTTTGTACGTCCACATAAAGTTGCATCTCCGCAGCAACATCAGCAGCATCAGCAGCATCAGCAGGCCTGCACATCCAAGCGGTGGTGGTGGTGTGTGTGTGTGTGTTGCAGAGAACCTCGCATCGCTTCATCTCCCTCCTCCCGGGTTTCTGCTCCTCTCCCACATACTAGTGAAAATACAAAAAAAAAAAATGCAGAAGGGTCAGCAGCTCCACCTTAGACCTTCTTCATGAAAACTTTTATCAGATGATAATGACGATGGAGATGAATGCTCACTTGTGGCTTTCCGATTTAGCAGCTCAACACAGAGCATCCATGATGACGGCAGACTATCAAACCGCCCCGCACTCCCACACACCCACAGAAGTAGCTACATTTTTATTCTACATCCTTTCCCTCTCTTCTCTCTCTTTCTCTCTCTCTCTGGCATCGATCCCTCCTCCCAACATCAAAGCTTTCTTTCTTGAAAAGTCAGAGGAAGAAGTAGGGGGTGAGGAAGGGAATGGGGAGGAAAAAAAAGACATACCCTTAAAAAAAAAAGAAGAAGGAGGAAAAAAGACCCCCGGTGTCGTTGAGGCTGATTTGCATAGAAAGTAAACACCTCCCGTTAACGCAGCGGAATTCCCCGCACGGCTTCCTCCTCCAAAGGACTTTTTTTTCTCTCTCTCTCTCTTTTCCTCCCATCAGTGTCTTTGCTGTCCCGTTTACCCTCCCACCGTGTTATTACTTTTTATTTTTTCGTATAAATATACGACAACTCACTCTGTGCCACGGTTCACCGCCTCCCCGGACCACTAGAGGGTAGCCTGGTACCCCTTTACATATATATCCTCTCCTGCCACAACACAAGGAGTCATTGACGTGACTGTTTTATCAGAAGGGAATTCGCCATGGTTTGTTCTCCAGAACGAGCGCGGCAATTTCTTTTTCTTTTCATGTTACACTCGGCTGCATTAAGTAAAAAGGTGGAACAGTCTGAGGTAATCACTGTTAGTGATTAGCGTGACCGCAGGATGACCCACGCATACAGATTAACTCAACCTGCTCCAGTGGCTCATTTGTCCGCTCCTTTCACTCTCGACCACTGACGTCCGGAAAGCGTCTGGTGTTTGGTTGTTACAATAGTCACTCTGTTTAAATCCCCTTCAAAAAAACCCCCCCCAAAAAAACTAAACAAGCTTTTGGTGGGTATTAACACAGAAATTATTTCAATTTTAATGAGGCAAAACAGTAGGTACCTAAAAGCAAGAAGCTTGATTTCACACCTATCTTTCGATTTAGCCTGTTTGACACTCGATTGGAAGAAACAAAAAAACGTTTGATGTAAATGTTTCTAAGCAGATCTGTAACCAGGCGTGGGGAAAAAAAATATCCCAGTGTGTGTGATATTTAAACATATTTGGATATTTATCATTTTTAACAACACTAAACAATGTAAGCGTTATAACTACTTTAAATCTTTAGTAAAATGCATAAAAAACGCTGTTTCTGGCAAGGCATAAATGAGGACAACCCCAATGTTTATTCCCACTAAAATTGTCTGAAATTACACACAGGCCTTTCAGATTAGGTTTACATTGTGAAAACACTGCTGCTAATCATTTTGGAAGACCTATTGAAACCTCAGACGATTAGTTTGGTGTGCTCTTGACGTCATTTTTAAAAAGAAGACCTTATGATGTCTGGTAAGGCATTTAAAGATGTCGTCAAAGAATTTCAGTCATTCCACTGTATGCAAAAAGAGTCTATTAGTGGAAGACCTTCAGAACAATCACGTTTACCCTGAGAGCAGACTGTAAGATGCTTGAAGAAGTCTCCAAAAAGAGAAAACCCTTCTTCTTTAGTCTCTAAGAAAAACACAAAGACCAGAGTGGAGTTTGACAGAGAGAGTTTAGACAAACATCCAGGACTCTAGGAATATTGCTGTTTGTGTCTAGCTGAGTAACTTGGACACCAGAACAGACAAAATGTCTGACACGGACCAAATACACTTAGACAGAAAAACGGAGCTACAACAGTGAAGTGGTTTGGGAATAGTTTGTAGCTTCAGGCCCTGGTTAGCACAATTCTTTTGCGTATCAGAGGATGCGAGGGGGGGAAATAAATTACATCTTTTTATTTGCAGAGCTGGACTTTGTAGCAGGACAACGACCCAAAACATATCCGCAAATCCACTAAAAATCTGGCTTAGAGTTTTTAAATAGAAGGTCCTGGCTCAAGTCACAGCCAATATTTTGATCTTTGCAAGATGTTGTTGGAAAACGTTTAGTGGGCTGGACATGGAAATGTGCCTTTAAATATCTGCAAGGAAGAAGGAGTGGGGGAAACCCTTCACCAGACTGATGGCAGAGATTGTACATGGCTGTTAGAAATACGTCACTGAAGGTATATAAGCTAATCCCACACCTTGATTTATTCCACAAGCTAAAGTGTGGCATATTGACAGTCAGCAGGGCGTGCTAGCTTTTTTTTTTTTCTCCCACTGTTCAAAAAACCCATTTTGTTTCTTTATTCTTGTTTACTTTATTGATTCGAACAAGATTGTTTTTACTGGTGTTATTTAGCTGACAATGTGTGTAAGCTATGTCTAAATGTTCAATTTAGCCAGAAATGGGTGTTTGCTCTGTCTGAATCACTAGTCGCTCTCACAAATTAAAATACAATACATTTCCATGCTGAAAAGGTTTCTGCGTTGGAACAAGATGAAAGTGTTTCATCCAGCTTTAACTGCTTTAAACTCCGCATTACTGTTGAAGTCAAATTCTTCACTGTGACACAGTCACTGCCAATGAGCAACACGTTTTAGCTGGAGATGGATTACAGACCTTCTCGTAAGAATAAGAATAATAATGTTACATAAACGTAATTTTTTTAGTAAGAAATACAGATTAAAATCAACCAAACTTGTATGCAGACAAACTTTGAACCAATTTTACTATATAAAAAAAGAATACTTACTACAATCAGTTTGTTTTATCAGTGCACTCCTTTCTAGATAAACACAAAGTCATAATCTGATTGCCTTGTTTGTCTTTGAGAAAACCCACTGCGACTGACCCAGGACTAATTGTGCATTCCCAGTCTGCCAGCTCGCCCTGTTTTTTCCTTCGTCCTTTTGCTGCTCAGTATGGACAGCAGCGTCTGCCCAGCAGCACCACCAGCAGCTCAATGACGGCCCATCAGAGACCACACCACCCAATGTCACAGCCCAACACATCTGCCCTGGTCAAACAAACGCTTGCAGTCTGAGCAGCAAAAACTGGTGGAAGTATTGGAATTTTTGTTGATTTTTTATTTATTTATTTTTTTGTTATATTTTTAACCACGTGTTTCAAGTAACTTCCAATATGGAAATAGAAATTTGCTAAATGCTAACTAGTCATTTAGTAGGTGCAAGTTGGTGGAAAAGTAAATGCTGAAGCCCTGAAGCCTGGTTTAACGAAGCAAAAGCTGCTAAAAACTGGAAAGCTTGTGATCTCCTCCATCAACCGTGTTGATATATATGTTAACACCAGTGATGTGTGGTGAGGATAGTGAGGCCCTGACTTAATCATAATCATATTTACAAATATAGACCACCTGCATGTTATTGTTTACATGAGGACATTTCGTACATGCGGACAACACTGGAGGGCAGAAATACTATTCTTCTACATCTCATTCTTAGCCGCGCTGCTGCCGTAGAATAATTCTGTTAACTCAATCAAACTTGAACATTTAGATATTATTAATTTTACAGCAAAGAACAAACCGTTAAAGTACAACTCAAAATCACGTCTTTCTCGCTCTCTGTATCAGCGCAGATACACGCAGACTCGTTGCCATAACAACTGAGAACAGCGCCACAAAAAAACCCAGAAATATTTCCCACACAGAGAGCAGAACATTCAGTCTACTACAAAACTGCATTTGAAAGACTTAGTTTTAGCTCCTGACTTAGCATACACTAACAAGACAAACTATTAGAGTTTAAAAATATAACTGCTGTAACAATTTGCAAATATTTGATTTAATTCTGAATCTTGCAACCATTTTGTCATGGAAATATGGAATATTAGCAGAAAAGAAAAGACTTGATTAAATTCTAACTAATTATAAACATTCTGCTACTTTTAGCAAGTAAAGGGAGAATTTAATTTAGCCAAATTCTAATAAATGCTTCAAAATTATTACTCAACTAAATTAGTTACATTCTAACAAATAATTAAGATCATATTTACTATCTTGGTTGTAATCATGCATGAACGAGAAACAAAAATTAAGGATTGGTATAAGGTAGTAAACATTCTGAAAGTAGTGCATTTTTAAAAATTAATTAACAAAGTAGCATGTAGATGATCTCCATGACAACTTTAGCTGAGATTGGTAATTATTAGCAACTAACATCACATTTACAAACGTATACTAGATTAAAATTAAAGTCATTTTAATGGCTGGCGCTTTCAGCCTTTTATAGTTTGTGGCTTACTTAGGGTTGAGTTAAGTAGTGCACCGTCACCTACTGCATCTTTACTTTCTATCTGAATAAAGCAATTTCATGCTTGATGACAATTTATTGCTGCCCAGATAGCCGCACTCTTAAAAGACGATAACTGGTATCCATAGCAATAAGAAGCAGTCAGAGGCAGGGCCCACATGCACCACAAGTGGTCCTTGATCCTCTCTCTTTTAAGCAGGAAGATGTGTACTCTGCCAACAAGAACACCTTTTTTTTTCTTCTTCTTCTTTGTCTCCTTTTTGTTAAAAAGGCGTGAGCAGATCAAGCTAATTTATGTAGACAGAAAGCTGCAGCAGAGGCGACTAGCAATAAGAGCAGAAAGAAAGTGGGGGGTACTGGCCGGCCAAAGAAAACTGCCAAGTCCAGATAATAGTTTTCCAGTTCTCTCCCATTAGAGATTCATCACAAGAAGCATCGCTGCATGAAGCGGATAAGATAAGACCTCGCTGCGAAAAAAAAAAGAGAGAGAAAAAAATCAGCTTCCCGAGAGCAGCTGAGGCGTTTTTACTGGTTTGTGAAAATGTGTCCGTGAGCCGAGCGCAGGAATCCGGTCTGCGTTTTTTAACTCAGAGCAGGATTAGTGGGCTAATTATCCACATACCTGTGTTTCTTACTGTACTTTAAAAAAAAATAAATAAATACTGTTGCTTTGAGCTTGTAGGGGTTTAAAATGTAAAGCCAAGCTCTAGTGCCTTCTCTGTTTACTTGCTCTCTCATCCCCTTAAAACATGGACAAACAATTTTGGCACGTTTGTTAGTTGTTTTGTTGGTTAGCTGGCCTCTGCCAACATGTTGAAGCAGTTTTCCTATTTGGAAGGAATTCATGACAAGACATAGTGGCGTGCGGAAGTGTTCACACCCCTTCATCAACAAAATTCAGCATAATTTATGTGGCAGATCAAAGCAAATAAGAGCGTAATTGTGAAGTGAAATAAAAACAGGATTTTCAAGGGGCAGCATTATGTATTTTCTAGGCACATGGTGCCATTTTTTTAACACAATAAAGTAACTGTTACCTTTGGTAGTCATACAAATGCTATATATTAAATATAACTTGAAAGAAAATTGTCTTTCTAATATAACAGGCTTCTGTCTCTTTAAGAAACTGCTGTTCTTTCTGAAACTCCGCCTTCAGGAAGTCATCACCACATCACTCCTCTGTTAACCCTTTGACAACATTTTTACCAGCTTTGTTCTGAGAAGTAGCAGGTATAACGAGCTCAGCAGATGTGCAGTTCCACCAGGTGGTTGCTAATTGCTGCTAGCTAGTCTGAAGGAGTAGCTAGCAGGGGGAGGGCATGCAACACTCCAGGTATGTTTTTGGTGAGGGAGTAACACTTCCAAAGTCAGGTTGACTTCACATAACACTGCCCCTTTAAATATTTCTTTTCTAATACAAATCTGAAAAATGTGTAAGAAATTTGATAAAACTCTGTTTGCTTTAAACCCAGAATGTGGACTGGTCCTGTAGCAGACGGGAGGGGGGAAAAAATCCTCTCCTTTGCACTGGGAGGAAAATCTTATTAATCCCATAATGTTAAGAGTCAATTTGTCTTTCCATTTAACTGTTAGAGAAGACACTCAGTGTGGTCATTATAAAAACAGACTTTGGATTATAGTGGTTCACAGTGAAAAAAGAAACTATGATCTGAGAACCAGTCAACAGGAATCTTGCCCTGAGATTCCACCAGCAGTCACATGTTTGCAATTTCACGCTCTGTGCTGCCTCGGCCACTGATCTGTACGGTCATTACCATGTCTTTCATTTGCACCCCCCTCGTCTCCTGAGGCCCTGGGTTTGATCCTTTTACTCAACAACGCATGCTGTTGCTGTCGTTAACGGAATTGTGGCACTCTGTATACCTTTGACGGCAGACATTTTGACTCGCTGAGGCAGGAAAAAAAAGCACTAGTGTCAGTCACGTGTTTTTTTTTTTTTTTTTTCTGTAATGACCTGTGGGAAGGCACGATGGTTCTGTTCTCCTCCCCGCTATGACAAGTTGCTCTATCTACTGTGAAAAGAGTCCAGCGATAAAAATCAATCGGTGACTGATGGTTCAAGATAAAGTGTGAATGCTACATCTTTCATCTCTTCATATAGAAGACCATCGGCAACTTCGCAACAGAAGATTTATATATATATATACACACTAGCAAAAGTGAAACGGACAAGGAGAAATATAGTGCATGTATCTGCTGTGCCTTTGACAAGTTGTATAATATGTTTAAAAGACATATATTTTAATATTTTATAAATGATAAATCTTTAGAATCAAGATTTCATGTCTAGACTGGTTTCTTCGAAATTGTTCTACTTCAAGAATGTCATTACGGCAAAATATATATATATCCATCAAGTCATAACTTAAGGATGGTCATATTAGTTAAATATGTCCACCACTACCTACACTCGAACATGGTGCGAGACATGCAGCACTATTTAGATAAGAACTTGAAAATATGTTTTATGTAGTGATGCACTAATCCGACTTTTTCTGGCCAGTCCTATTTTCCGTTTTTCTTTCAGATATGATCTGCCAATTTAAATTTTGACAGATTTGGTTTTTTTTGCTTAAAGCACACTTTTGCTTGCCTGGTCATAGCCTTCCTATGCAGTTCCACTTGATTCTCATCTCCCTTCACTGCTCTGTCTGGGATTTCTCCCAGCGTTTGATTCCTCAGGATCCATTTCATGATGGCCAATCAGCAAACAAAAGGAGTTGTAAATGATAACGTTGAATTTCTGCTGTTATTTTGAATTCTAGTCTGCTTCTATAGAGTCACAGTTTGATGCTAACGGTGAACGAAGCCAATCAGTTCATGTTGGCCACGTTTCCACATATTGAGCAATTAAAGTTGGAGGAAGAGGAAAGTTTAAGACATTCTATTGCTATCAAAGATATTGTGGGTAAAGATATGAAGACTCACCTTGGAAAACCAAATGATTGAAACTGAAAGTAAAACTGGCAGCATGAGCTATTTTTCTGTACACACACCTTTTAAAGTGCAAGTGTGTTAAAACTGAACACTTTGACAGTTTTGGATTCTTCACAAATTTCAATAATTTCCCTACAAGCCTTTCTCAGTAAACCAACAAAACATGGTGATATAGCTAAAAAATATGACAGCAGTTTAAGAACTAACACACAAATTTATTTATTTTTATGTGAATGAATGAATGAGTGAGGATACTTTATTAATCCCAGAAGAAAATTTACATTTCAGTGAGGGAGTTCTGGTCTCAGGAACCTGGAAAACGGCCCGGACGAGCCCCCACTTTGTTGTGCTGCAGCCTTTTTCCCTTCCGTACAGGTGGAGGTTTTGAGTCCATCAGAGGACAAAAGAACCAGAAATTTATTGTAATTTATGCATCAGAGCTTATGTCCCTGACCTTTATGAAATAAAAATAATTTCATCAAAGTAATGTTGTTGGTTGATGCATTTAAAGACTGTGAATAGCTGTTCTTAGATTTGATAGATTTAATGAACAGGAAAAATGTGTTTGTTTTTCAGTATTTGATCAAATCCAATCAAGCCAAATTAATTGATCCTGATCTGAGTGAAAGATGGGGGGCTATTCTAATCTAATGTGCATAAGTATGCTGTCAGCACACAAAGCACTATCGTCTATTGCACCACACGATGTGACTCAATGTCATGGACATTGAGTCACATTTCCCTAAAATGTGACCCTTGAAGAGCAAAATGTCCGCTCCACGCCTTTGAGCCGAGCAGTCTGCTTTAAAATCCGCCGCTGCTCAAACTTTTTCCACAGAGATTTATGTGCATTGTAAAATTGCCATCTGCTTATCAACAAACAGAATGAGACTCCCACCCTGTTAAATGGTTTACTGTTTATCTCTGTTGCCAAATGTGGCTTGAAGCTTGTGGTTTGACATCTTTTAAAATCTTGATTCTCCTATTCGTGAATGAGTGTGCCGTCTTGTTTTTAAAGACTTGTTTTGGCTCCTCTTTCATTCGTGTCACAAGTTTCATTTGCCTTGATTATCCTTCACTTGCAGAACGTGCACCCATTAAATTCCCAAGGTCGTCAAATTGAGTATAAAAGATGTCTTCTAGCTGTCTCTGCAGTGCTTGGTTATTTTAGAAGTGATTGAAAGTTGTCTGTTGTGCTCATAAATTCACACATGCTGGTAGAATTGTAGATTTTTAAGGCATGTTTCTAACAATATGGGAGCCTCCACACCAGCCCTGCATATGTGGATAGCTTTAATCGAACTCTAGTTCATTGGTTTAGACAGTCCGGTTTGTACGCAGACGAACTCTGATGCAAACCAAAAGCTTGACCGCCGGTCTGCCTTAAGACCTCTGTCTCTTTCTGTGGCGCAATTCACACATGTGAATGCCAAGCAGACTGTGAGACCGCTCCAAAGGTAGGAAACAAACTGCAGCGCGGTGCATTCTGGGTAAATACAACCTAAATAAACACGAGAGTCTGGAGCTAGCGGGGGAAATGGCTTGTGGTCTTTTACCATCAACAAAAGAGAAATCCTACAACCGTTAAAGTCTAACATTTTTGTTTACATTTTGCGAAGACGAAAGTTGCTCAGTGTCTTCTTCAGAGGTATTCGTGTTGTTTCCTTCAGTGCTTCTTGGTGCAGCGCCACTGCAGGTGAAGGGTGTGAACAGGTTTTTCAAAGGGTTTGGTTCGTTGAAAGTGTGACAGAATGCAATGTGCAGTTTTTGATCGATAGTCGAAAGGAGTCTACCGGACTGAAAGAACACCCTATGAAAAATGTTTCACTCAGAGTGGTTGGGAGAAAACTTTTAGTTTTGTTCTTCTTAGCAAAGCTTTATGATGAAACATCCAATTAGATAACATGATCTCCTTCTGAGGCCTTGAGTGTGAAATCTCTTCCTGGTATGTTCTGATAAATTGCTGTGTTTATCTTCATCTACCATCGGGCTTGAAGACATTCATCGTATCTCTGCAGCTCAATGATGAACAATCCATTAGCGACCCACCTCCATGTCTCACAGTAAGCACAGCCTTTGATGACTCTTGACCAAATTTTGTATTAGTGGTCATTTAATAAAGTTCTTTTTTTGTCGACACTTGACTACGAAGGCTTTCTTCTTCAATTTCCTCCTTATTGATCAGTTTGAAAGAGCTGCAACCTTTTTCAAAGAATCCAGAGTTTTTGTTTTTGTGTTATTTCTTTTTTTTTTTTTTTTGTGGCTTGGTTTCAACAGAATCCCCATTTTCTCCACTTCTTAGTTAAAGTTTGAACGGTGCAGTTTGGCATTTTCAAATCCTTGGACATTTTTTTTATGCTCTTTTTCTGTTTTTCAAAGTTCAATTATTATCTTCTGCAGGTCCTTTGGTAATAATTTTTCTTTGTGGTTCAGAATCGAACATTTGTGTAGCGAAGCATGCGACATGCACAGAACCTCACAGACTTATTATACACACACACACACACACATTATAAGCAAACAGATCATAATGATGGTCATCTTTAGTAGCTCTTTGAATCCGTATGAATGGAGTGTTAGTGTGTTATACCGTGAAAACATTCAGGTTATGTGAACTGCTTTTCAGTCTTATGTTTGCAGTTTTTGTTGTGATCGTTTCTAAGGAACAAACTGGTGACGGATATCTTTACCACTAAACGAGAGTGACGCAAATGTTTCGTGTTATCATTCAGTTTGTCTGAAAAATCTCAAATGAATCAGAAATCCCCCACCGGAGCTTGCAAACTGAACAGCACCTCACAGCACCTCTGTATTAATCATCCAGCACCTTGAAGCACACAGTTTATCTGGGACTGTCTTGCAGAGGAAATGAACCTGTTCAATGCAGAATTGCTTCCAAGGTCTCCTGAGGTGACTTGTGTGGGCTGAAAGACCCCCCGCCCCCAACCCACCCGGTTCAGACACCGAGCGTTGCCGCGTTACATAAAAAAAAAAAAATCCCCACTTTCCCTGCCGGTTATAACTCACGAGCAGCCCACGTCCTTCCACCTGTTTATGACTTCTGATTTTTTATTTTTTTTTTTAGCAGAAGTCTTGCATAAGGCTCCTCTGCAGAAATTGTTTTGTAGAATTTGCACCGCAGTTGTAAAAATGCGTAGAGCTTCGGGTCTTGGGTGGCACTTGAACTGTCGGCGAGAAGATTTTACACGCACACATGCACGTGGAGCTTGTGCAGGTTTGTGTAGTTTTATGTAATGCATTGTAAGCAAAGCATCATATCTAAAATGATCTCCTTTGTCTATTCTGGAGGGGATTAAAAGTCGCCTCTTTTAACAATCCTCAAAGGATATCTGATCATCTGAAAGCATGATGCTTCTTCATTGGGCTGTTAAGAGGAGGAGAAAATTGTCACATTGCGTTGCTCAGAGTGAAATGAACCAGCATTCCTACCGGAGTTTTTCCATCTCCACTCAATTCAATTAAAAGTGAGCAACAAGCAGAGCTGGTGCTGTCTGTTTTACTTTAAATTCAACATTTTCATCAGCTGGAAAATGGTTCCATTACCTGAAGAAAGGTAGACAAATATTTTAAGAATACACACAATATATATTATACTTATTATATAAGAATATGAACATAGCTTCAGTATATAGCCCCAGTTACAGTCATATATTTAATTCTGCTTCCAATTAAGTCAAAAGTCCTTTGCAAGTTATGGTACTTATAAATCTCTTAGTGTTAGTCGCATATTTATCACTTATATATTCACATATAGCAGCTGTACTTTCAGTTCTCAAGTCTTCCACATTAAGAACAAAATGTTGTGGACTAATAGAATAACAATAGTCACACCAATAGTGATAGTTTTAGTCAAAAACCATTTTATAGTCATGTCTTTAGACCTGAATTTGAGCCTTTTCTTAATTTTGTTGTTGATATTTTGTGTACACACCATAAGTCGTACGGTCTCTATTTTTTGTCTCGAACATTTCTTGAATGTGTAATTGATTATTTTTAGCTTTGTTTATTACTAGTGTAGTTTGCAATTCAACTACGTCTGGAATTTAATCGTTTTTATTGCTCATATTGTAAATTTGTGTGATCCACGCAGCGGAGGTCTTTTTTTGAAGCGTTACAATTTCGTCATTGTCGCCACAAATCTCTGGACGACAGCTGAAGTACGGTAAAACTAAGGAACAGTGCAGATCGAGGAGCGCTTTTGATCTGAAACATGTTTTGCTTTGTGTAATACAGAAATACTTTTGGATAATGTGTTCTTGAATAAACTATAAGCTCTGTCTAGGAGAGACGGGGTTGAACACTGAAAGAGAGGACAGAGTGCATCATCTCTAGACGTGAAGCTAAGCTGTTAGCTCCCATACAGAAAAAACAAATCCAGACTAGATGTTGCTTCAGTGAAGAGGAAAAAACTGAGAGAAAATGAAGTTAAAAGTTGAAATAACATGAAATAGTGCAAAATTGGAGAGTAGTAGGAGAAAATAACAGAGTAAAGAAAAGCTGTCGTTATCATATTTGACCAAATTTGTTTTTTCATTTCATTATTGGAAGTCTGCGTTTTGAAGACAAACTTTCAGATCTGACTGTCAGAAAATAGTTTTTTTTATTTTTTAAACTTACTTACCTGACATATGACTTAGACGTATTTACACACAAACACACACTTTAACCCTCAGCAGAACATTTCTTCTCCCTTCACGTTTGCAGCTATATTTAGTCTCTGGCCTGACTGCCCAGCTTCTGTTCTGTTCCCAGTTCTGCGTCTTTGTTCTCGGCGTCGTGCTGAGAGGTTACCGGGTCTGGGCTTCTGATGCTTACCTCCACCGGATCACTTGTCATCCATCTTTATTTAGTCTTTTTATCATCCTGATACATCACTCTGTGGGGTTATTGATTTTTTTTTTTTTTTTTTCGTTTTTCTTGAGAGAGGTGAGGAGTGTCTTTTTAGATTTTTTATTTTTTTCCCAAAACTTTCAGAGGGTTCTTTTCATGACGAGTAAGGTTTGTGCATAGGAATCTTTTGCAGCACATGTAAAGCAATCCAAAAGCTCACCTTTTCTTTCCCAGCTGTGCACAGACCGTAGTTCACAACCCAACACCCGACTGACATTTTCTAAGGTTTGCTTTACTGCTGAAGTGGAACAAACATCGCGATCTGTCGCCGTCCTGCTGCTCTTAAGAAGCATGCTCAGGAAATAAACCTGTGACATGCAAACGGGGCTTGTATAAATTGAGCATTTATGATGTATTTGTCGCGTACTGTTGGTACCAAGCTACCACTCAATATCAACCCAGTCACAAATTAGAAATAAACACAAACTATATCATGTGCTGGGCACAGAATGATGGAAAATACAGAGCTTAAGTCAGGAGAGACCAAAATCTGACTTTGTGGTTCTGCTTTTAAAATGCTGTTTGTGGTGAAAAAAACATAAAGTCAGAGCCTCAATAGTTTAAATCAAAGATGATTCATGTGCTAAAACGGCCCAGTCAAAGTCCAGACCCAAATCCAATATGTTCTCCATCCAACCTGGTTGAGGTTCATGTTTTTTTTTTGTTTGTTTGTTAGGTTTTTTTTTTGCAAATGAGGAGAAGCAAAGATGTCTCAACATTGTGGCAGAGACATCCTATAAACTAAAATGTAGGTTCTTTTTTAAAGAATGATCTTTAGGATGCTGAATAAAAAATTGCCCATCACATGTTTTATTTACAAAAGAAAAAACTGAAAATATACCGTTGTGCACCATATTCAAAAATGATGATTTTGCATAATACTGCCCCTTTAATTGAGGTTTCTGATGCTCAATTAAAGGGGAAGTATCCACAATTTTTTTTAGCTTTATATCATGTTGCAATGTTTTTCCCTGACTGAAAACACACCTGGAGTGTTGCCTTGATTTATTCATGCATGTTTGACAAATCCTTTAATCTCCCATGGCAACCATTCAGCTGTGCAAAATGGCTTGGGGGACCTAACTCCGCCTTGGAGTTCTCCCCTGCAATTTCCCCAGTCGGCCCCTTCAGACTAGCCAGCTGCAATTAGCAAACAGCTGGTAGAACTGCACATCTTCTGAGCTCATTGTAGGAGCCACGTCTGCTGGTGAAAACATTGTTAAAGGGTGAACAGAGGAGCCGTGTTGTGATGACTTCCTGAAGCCAGAGTTTCAGAAGGAGGAGCTTTTAAAGAGACAGAGGCCCAATTTCAAGGCGTTAAATTACAAAGTCACATGTTTGGCACATGCATCATTCTTTTAACAACTAAAGATAACAGTTACTTGATTGTGCTGCACAATGGCACTATGTGGCTGGAAAACACAATACTTCCTCTTTACAGTCATTGAGCTGCAGCTGTAATGTAATAAAATGTTCAAAATTTACCAAAACTTTCTGCATATGAAAATGACAGGGAGACCTTATTATCAAATGCAACTTGCAGCATTGATAATGAGTGATATCCTATGAACTTGGTTAGGCCGCTCAATGACAGAAATAGTTTTTGTATGTCTGGCTCCGTAGGTCCGTAGGAGACCTGCTCCGGTCCATCAATAAGTGATGGCTCTGTTTTGAAATCTTATGTCATGAAATGTCGCGTCTTTAGGCCCATGCTGTTCTCGCACCATCGTCTCTAATCTTGTTTAACTTCCCCGGACAGAGTTGCGAACACGCTGCCAGTTGGTTCTCACCACTGAGACCCCCCGCCGCCTGCAGCACCTCGGGCAATGCACGCCGGGGCCCACTGTTATAGGCGTATCATCAAGTTTGCATGAGCCTGTCTTTGTGAAAAGTAGGTCAAGGCTGCCATGAGAGAATCAGGAAGCGAGAGCGGCGCCTTGGTTCAGATCTTTCTGCATGCAGCGATGCTGCTACGAGTCCCAGCCATGTGACTGACCCAGCTTCCCCCGCCTCCCCCCTCCACCCCCACACACCTCCGCCGCCACCGATACTGCCGCATCTGCAGGCAGCCGAGGCGCCATTAGAGATGCATACTAACGAAGCCCTCTTTTTTTCCGACTTAACAATCAAAAGATGCATTGATGATCAGGAGGGGGGCAAAAAAAACCAACAAATAACAGAAAAGCTAAACTCAAGCCTCTGCTGCTTCCGCTAAGACTGGAGGAGACTTTCTAAGTCTTTGCGGCAGCATTCCAGCAGCTTTCTGTTGACATTCAGCTGAGCCTCTGCTCCTGTGCAGCAGCTCAGGAGTCCGTGTTGCTTCAGTGTGCAACAGTTTATCATTTCAAAAGTGCCTATGCAGTCTGGAAAAATATCGGATTGGATAATATCATCTTCCAGGTCTTGGAAGATGCTTAGACAAACGTTTCTTTAGACAAACATGTAACTATGATTGACAAATGCAGCCGTTTTATATTGATTCATATTTACTACTAATACTCTGGCCTTGATTTGCTGTGTAACAAGTTGATTTTAATGTTTAACACTTTTTTTTTTCTTTTAAAATGGATTTTTATTTCTTTTAAAATAAAAATCAAAGTACTTTCATACTCCTTAAAGTTTAAGTGTGTTTCACACCTGGTATTCCGGTAGACTTGGGTCGATTGGGGGAATAAAATTGGAGCAAATGTTGCAATGGGAACAAATTGCAACATCTGCTCCATTTTCAGCTGCTGCGTTTCACTTCCACACTGTTACAAACCATTTGAAAAGCCTGTTCATCCTCTCACATATGGGGGCGCTGCACCAAGAACTACCGAAGGAAACGACTCAAAAGCCTCTGAAGAAGACACTGAGCGCAACTTTCTTCTTCACAAAATGGAGTTGGGTCAGATTTTAGCGATTGTAGGATTTCTATTTTGTCTTTGGTAAAATACAAGAAGCCATTTCTCCCTCATACTCTTTTGGTTGTATTTACCCAGAATGCCCTGCGCCATAGACGGCTCTGTGTTTGGAATGGTCTTCAGTCCGCTTGGCGTTCACATATGTATTCGAACCACAACAGAGTTCACTTCGACCGAACGGAAGCCCAGGATTTTAGTTCACTTCTTTTGGTCTATTTGGTTTGATTACACATTCCCACCTCCCCAACCGAACCGGATTATTCTAGACAAATAAACTAGAGTTGGATTGAAGCCGACTAAACAGGGCCGGTGTGAAAACCCAATTTTAACTGTAAGTTTTCCCAATAACATCGGTCTTATATGCTGGGCTTTTGGTTTGTTTATTTTAATTCCTCAGTACAATTAATTATCTATTTGACTCAAGTCTTTTTTTTTTTTTTTTACAAGTGCTATAAGTCCCTAAAGCTACAACAAAGAGTTTTAGTCTTGAGTTCAGATGGGGGGGGGAAAGCTGTGAAATGACCCAGTGTCCCACTGGAAGCTTGTTCCAGCTTTTTATTTCGTAATTTGTGTTGCACATAATCACTATCCCTGCAGTTCAAGGTTAACATTTTGTAGTCACAACCTTAAATATTATTAAAAAGGAAATGATGACAAAGAAATCTAGAACTTTGAGTTGAGAAGATTTCGGAATTTTGAAAAATTTGTAGCAACCCTGAAACCTCGAATTAAAGCGGACATTTTTTGTTTTAACTGTCAATTATATATATATATATATATATTTTATTATTGCATAGCAGCACAAAGATAAAAGGCAGGGCCTACTATATTCTTCCTCTTAATCAACTAACATCTATCGTAACACCCTTCTTTCTGGTTGATTTTTAACTTTGTTTTTATTTTGTGTGCCCTTCGAATGTATATAAACTTGCGCTCCGAGGATTTGTCACTCCACCGTCTAATCAGGTAAAGTAAGCTTTACTGAAGCTTTATTACAATTAGGCATGCTTAAACGTGCATCTGCAGGCTTAGTGAAGCCACACAGAAAGCAGCATTATAGCTAATTCCCTTTTCTACATGATACTGATGGATGATTCATAGAGCAAGTGTGATGGCGGTAGCTTGGAAACGCTTGTTTCTTCTCGAATTCTCTTCCTCCTCCTATTCCTTACCCCTCTCTCTCTCTCTTTTCCTAAAATACTATGAGTTTTCAAACAGATGACCTCCTCCCCAGGTGAGGATGCTTGTCTCGACTGACGGCGTCCATCACCGTGTGTCCGCTCCCAGAATGAAAAAGGAAAAAAAAAGAAAAAAGTATTCCCCGCCTCTAACAAGGCCCCTGCTTATTATTCATGTGGGATGTTTAGTGTTTCGAAAAGCATCAATCATCTTGTATTATCGAGTGGGATGAGTCACCTCACTGTCCTCCATGTCAGCAATGACTGCCGGAGCCGTGTGAATAATGCAGCTGTCGAGGTTCTCATTGAGTCTCGCCCGTGTTGTTGTTGTTTGCGCGCCGCGCCGGCAGGACCTCGTTTTATTCGTTTGAGGTTTCGGACTCAAAGAGTCGCTTGTCATCTGACGAAATGCTAACCCTGAGAACGTGAAAGGGTCGCTGGTGCCTGCCGCTGCGCCTTTTCGAGTGATTCAGCTGGTCAGTTTCGTCACTGTCGACGTCTCGCAATCAGAAGGAAAACTATTTGGGCGAGCTTTTGTTCACGTGCAAGGAATTTGACACGGCGTCGTCGCGCCGCACGGCGCTTTTTTGTTGCTTTCCAGCCAACGCGGCAAAGACGTTAAATGACCAGAGTCTCTGACGCTGATGCTTTTTAAAACCGGATCTCAGCGTGAAACTTTTCATGGGCAAAACGGTTTGTTCTCCACATAAACGGGGGAAATAACAAAATCAAGCGTTGTGTTGTGTTGTGCTACTTAACCTTTTTAGTTCAACACAATTCCTGAAAAGGGATTTACGTGCTACATGAACACTTCGTTCATGACAGAGGGGCTTTTGTTTACAACGAGGTGGGAGCTAAAATCACAGCGCCTTCTACTGGCCTGGCATGACAACTACAGGTGATTTAAAGCGTCTTGGTGGTGCCGTCTAAACGTGAAGCTTTTCCCCAATCAGCATCTAAAAATACTGATAGTTTCCTGGCGTTGGTCTCACGTAAGCGTCGCATGAGAGGTTAGACCTCACAAACGTCTTGAACACATCAGTGTCCACATGGAAAAGAGGAAGTTTAGATGTTCCTGCTCAAAGTGCTGCCTCTCCATCCCAGCGCCACAGTAGAAGATAGATGGATGATATTTCTACAAATATAATAGTGCAATTCTCTGATATTATAGTTGTCATATCTGGCTATATGAGGACTTTATTGTTGATTCTTTTGAAGTTGTAAAAAAAAATAAATAAATAAATAAATACAAAGCTTTCTTTGGGTGATGTCGACATAAAAAGTGAAAGCACAGTTGGTGGCTCTGTTTTATATTTTCTCCTCAGGCCTTACGAGTTATACCTGAATATTAACTATCATAACAACGAAAGGTTCAGTAAAGGGGATGCAATTAAGTAATCAATGCATGTTCATCAGAGAAAGATCTGTGAAAAAGACAAACAGGCCTGTCTGTCAGTGTGAGCGACAGGTAGAGTTCTGCAAAACTTCTGTTTTTTTTGCTAAATTTTCTCTCTCTCTCTTTTGTAAGAAAGGTCATTCATGTGGATTTCATTTTTTATTTTTATTTTTTAGTCATTTACTTTTATTATTCCTGTGCTCATTTCATTTATCAGCAGCGGTGTGCTGTTTGTACCTGCCTGCATTAAACTCCCTCTTCTTTGCGTCTGAACTTCTCTTCAGTGTCACTCAGAGGCTGGAGCCAGAATATAATGAGTTTATGCAACCTTTTCCTTTTATTTTTAAGGCCACTGCTTAAAAATAAGGAAAAAAGCTTTCCTTTCTAAACTTTAAAAGGGTTATTTGTGTGTGTGGTTTTTTTTTTCCCCACACAAAGCAAAGCAGATTACAGGCCTTCATATTCATGTTCGCGTCGGTCTCTCTGTTTCGCCCTCCCGTGCTGATAAGCGAGACGCTGATGTTTTGGGCGGTGAAGTCGTGTCTCAAATTGAAAGCGTCGCAGTTCCGGCTGCTACAGTACGCTTTGACCGCCAGCGTCATCGGCAGTGAGAGGAGGAGAGAGAGCGGAGCTGAACAAATGGACCTTATTTTCCTGAGAGCAGCACAATTCATCTGCGCGCGGCGTAACGGCCTTGAGAACCACAGCGGCCTCTATTTATCGATTACTAAGCATGGCTTGATATCTGTATTCTCTCAGTTCTGTTGAGTATCTGAGCATTCAGCACTACATCAACACATTATGGAGCCATCAGGCCATTCTGGCTCTCTGAGCTGAGGAGCAGCTGCAGGATTTTATTTTATTTCATGTTTTTTTTTTTTTTCTTCCTTCCCCAGACCTGACAGGGCTTTGTGCGCAGGCAGATGAGAACTTATTAAAAGTAAATGGTCCACTGGGACTGGTTTCCCTTCCTACTTGCTTCCTGTTGCTGAGGTGACCTTGCTGCTCTAATCAGAGTATTACAGTCACTCCCCGTGTTTCCTTTTCAACTGGAAAAGCTGTTGTCGTACAAATTGCCTGACATCCCGCTCTCTTAGTGCTAAATCACGGTGTCCTTACTCTATGACACTCTCTGCTTTAGGCTTCGAAATCACAAAGGCTGCTTTTTTTTCAGTTTGTCATTAGCCCAAGTCTTTTTAGTCTATTATTTTCACGCCTAATTACCGTCAGACAGGCCAAGGCTAATGTTCTCTCCACTTCTACGTCTGTGTGCTATGCTACGTTAGCCTGCTGCTAGCAGCTTTATTGAAATCAAATGCAGTATTGATCTTTGGATCCCATTCATGTCAAATTAATACATAGGCCTAAGCTAATCTTTTGTTTGTACATCTAGAAAAGTAGTACCTCATTTTGATCAATTTTAGCTATTTACAGCTTTAAAGATTTTTTTATCTTCTTGATAAAATAATTTTAAAAAATTATATTATACCGACGATATAATGTAATTATTATACCGTCACATGTTTACTAATGTTATCCAGTTTGGTTGCTCATTTTAATGCTCTTTTGATTCTAAAAAATATTAGTATATGAACAGTTAAATTCAAGAGTGACTTTAGTGACTTTAGCTTAACTTATAACAGTAAACCAGAAAAATAATTTCTATTCTGTGTAGTTACTTTGTGCTCTGTTGTAATTTAATGAAAAAAATATGCTTTGCACAGTTTTTGTCAGATTTTGAGAGTTTGACAAAACAACTGTAAAGATTTTAACTGAACCGGTGTAACAAGTTGCTTATGTTTTATTTGGGTATATTCTAAGCAATTCTTCTAAGAATATCAGCTTAAAGTCACCTAATATAGTCAAATGTGAACATGAGTCAGTTTGTTTACATGACTTAGACTAAGTAACAAAATTGATTCAATCATTTTGTGTCAAATATTAGGAGAATTAGCTTCTCACATAGCTAGCTGCAATGCTAGCTGCCTAGCATTGCAGCTAGCTAGTTATCTGAGTAACCAAATCTGATAACATTAGTAACTTGTGACCCCGGGGTGTAATATAATATCATTTTTATTATTTTACATGAAAGATATAAAGCTGTAGCTAACTAAAATGTATCAAAGTGAGGAATGTCTTTTCTAGAGGAAAAATACTAGCTTAGTTGTATGAGCTGGAGCTGCACTTAGGTAGCTATCCAGCTAGGTGCTAGCTATATCATTATTAATATTAACAACTAATATTGACAAAAAAAAAATTTTTAGATAGTAAGTGCAATGCAGCTCACAGTCATGCTGGACTCAACGAACAAACTTTTGACCAACTTTGACCTCACGCTGCCACCATTAGGACGCAGGAGATTTCAGCAAATTGCATCAGCCCGCATCTCACTTTCCTTCATGAAACTCCGAGGCTGGTGTATAATTTATTAATAACACGAGACCGCCACAATATTACGAGTCAATGTCAGCAGAGTCAGCGGGGCTAGAGAACTTTACTCCACATTACTGACTGTAGCGGCGTCTTACGGTGTCAGACTGACTTTGTGCCGCGACTCCAGGCGCTGTGTGGAAAAAGTTGTTTGATGGGAACTCGGCGGAGAAGCCGGTGGCACGTCAGTCAGGAGCAGCGACTTGAGTTGGCAGCTGTCTAGGTCTGACATTGTGAACTGTGGAGGATTTTTTTTATTTCCACAGGAAGTCATCACTTGTCAAGCATCACTAATGCGTAGATGATCAACTTGTTCCTCTTCAGTGGTTTCACGTGCGAAATGCATTGAGAGTGTCAGCGAAGGGGAGAAGTCTGTTGTGTGGAAGTGAAATTGTTGGCCTTTTTCTTCTTGAAAACTCTTGATTTAGCGCAAAGCTGTTGTTACATTGTTCACATGCGCTGGTTTGTCTAGAAACAATTGTTGTTAGAATCCCAAATACACTTTGATCCTTAAAATGTTTAACACTCGTAATGTCTCCCCACCACATATGGTCAATTATCATATTGTTTATTGCTAATAGAGGGAAGGTTATTGTAATTTTTTAGCAAACTCTGATTTATTTCTTATTAAAATTTTACAAGTAAACGCTTTTATTGTTTGAAGAAAGATAGATGGAGGACATGACCAAATCCACCTGAGACGTCCAGTGGAAATCTTCTCCAGGACAGACTGAGCTTTTGCATTATATAGACCAGGGGTGTCAAACTCCAGTCCTCAAGGGCCGGTGTCCTGCAGTTTTTAGATGTGCCACAGGTACAAAACCGCTGGAATGAAA